>JAVYIG010002832.1:0-225335 GCA_035222895.1 Strongylocentrotus droebachiensis | reverse complement strand
GTTGGAGGTAGAGAAAGATATATATATATATATAGAGAGAGAGAGAGAGAGAGAGAGAGAGAGAGAAAGATAGAGAGAGCGAGAGAAAGAGAGAGGTCGCGAAAGAGAATAACAGATCCCCTATGGCTCAACTATAACTCCATTGCGGCGACAAATGACGCCGGGATTGTGTTTTTGCAAACCTTTAGCTTTTATCCATTCCTTTCTTGTCTATTTCCCTCCAGTCCTGCGGGATCTCATGTTTAAATGTCGCCCATCCAGGTCCGTAATTCACCCGCCTAGTTCTTCGCATTTATGGCGGGAAAGTCGGCTTATTTCTTTAATTCCTTGATATGCTGATCTGTCTTCGTTTTACTCAGCGAGACTTCTTTGTCAGGCGAGGTAGGAATATCATCTCTCCATCCATCGTACAAACAAAAGCGTAAGGTTTCTGTCTTCCGCCGCCTCCTAAAAGGCGCGATTATTATTTTATGTACTGCCTAAATATTATAAATCATATTATCAACAACAAGTAAAAAGTGAGGATTTATAGGCGTCTAACTTCTAGTGTTTGATTTCAAAAATTGAAGTTACCGACTGGATGTGAAATGATCATCGCACGGACGTTACGTTTCGTGAAATTAAAATTTGTCATCCATGCATCATTAACGTCCAGACAAAGATAGGGAAATGAAGAAGGACAGTATAATTGATGTTTTTTTTTAAAACTCTTTATCAACCGGTGCCAAATAAATGTGACGAATAGACGATTATGTTAAAGATCCTTTGCTCTTCATCAAGCAATCGTTAATGACCTTGAGGCGGATTTTAGTTGACCGGCCTTTCAATGTTTTGTGCATGAATCTCATAAATTCAGACTTTGAACAACAATTTTGGGAAAACCTTTTGCTTTAAGGAGACACACAATATCTTGTTTGACTCACATAGTGTACTGAAGTTCGAGAGACAAAATGTCATGCGAATTAATGGGAAGAGTTATAGTAGGAGCGGTAGAGTTGGGGAGAGAAGAAATAGAAAAGGGTGTGTGCGTAAAATAGAAAGAGAGAGTGAGAGTGAGAGAAAGACAGACAGGGAGGTGACGGAGAGAAAATGTGTGTATGTATGTGAGAGAGAGAGAGAGAGAGAAAGAGAGAGAGAGAGAGAGAGAGAGAGAGATAGGGAGAGAGATAGAGGGAGAGAGAAACGTGGACAGAGAGAGAAACTGAGAATGGAATTGACGAAATAGGACGACGTGAGAATGCACATGGAACGGCAGATGGGGAGGGGGTGGGGGATGAATAAGAAAGATAAAAGATAAAGAAATGAGGGCCTGAAAGTTGATGAAAACAGGAATGATGTTGAAAGACCCTTCTTTCATCAATCGTAATGACCAAAGAGGTTGGTTCTGAACAGCATCATCGTAAAACCTAACACGACTCGGGACTACTCGGGACTACTCGGGACTACCAGAATATGCCTGGAATGCAAACTTGATCTCGTTTCTTTCGTTGGTCATGACGTCATACAAGCACTAATGGTCTCGTTTCAACCCTAAATCATGTAGGTATGAACTCCAGATTTTTACTCGACAGACAGTAGCGAAATGATGATCAGATCGTCTTTGTTCGGCGATCGACATCGTCCCATCACCCTCAACAAGGGCGGCGTTGGACCATTTTTTTAATGGAAGGGGGGGGGGGAGGGGCGGGGAAGTGTTATCGGACAAACTTCACCGACAAGTATAAACTTGGACGCTTGGAAGAGTGAACATTTCGGAAGATTTTTCGACTGGGTAAAAAGCGATCGTTTTATTTTTAATTTTTGCCGACGAAGGTTAAAAACGTCTCTAAAAGCAAAAAAGTAAGAAAGTAAAAGAGAAACTACAATATTAATATTCAATTTGCCGGCAAGGCCCTAAATATTCAAATAATTTGAAACAGCGGTGGGGCACACCCCTCCTCTGTCGACGCCCTTGGCCCTCTCCCTCCGACGTCAGTTTCCAACACCAAACCATGTACTCGAACCTAATTTCAATACCATGGTCAACGTGCGTCGTGAGGCGGTCGAGGGCAAAATGCTTACCAATTTGGAAAATCTATGAAACAAATACACCCCTCAGAAGAAAAAAAAGAGTGTAAGAGCCTCGATAACGCGAGCAATAAATGTTTAAATGATTAAAATGATTTACGCTCATGGTCCCGTCACATTCTGGGGCAACAATGGAATGTTCTTCCAAGCCAAGGAATCGCCAGTGCACTATAAATCTTGATTAGCTGGTTGGAAAATGATCTCAAATGTTCAAAGACCATGCAGTCATTTACAAGATTAACAGAAGATCAAAATGATATAGGTGTAATCTTCTGTTCCAATTACCGTGACAGTGAGAAACAGCAGATTAAAAACAATACAGATGGTTATCTTCATTGACTATTTAGAGACTAATTAGGGACAGATAATTTATGGGAGGGGTAAATCATTTCCAGAAAGGAGAAAGGAAGACTACCTAAGAGAGAAAGAGAGATAAATATGTAAAGATAGTTTAGAAACAGAGAGACAGACCTGTATACATATAGAAAAGTGTTTGTCATATATTATCACATGCGTTGTACAGACCTCTTAGTTTTCTTTTCACTTTCTTTCACTTCCTTTCCGGCATTATTTTCTAGGACCGTATATCTAAAAGTATTATTTCAATTTTCAAACATTTTGTTTAAAGACTTCATGATCTATCGTGCTCGGGAACCATACTCAAAGCTTTGACGACATCAAATAACCATGATAACGTCAGACTATTCGAAAATGGCCGATTCAATTCTCCATTGACTGTCGAATCCTCTTATTCCACATATAGGATTAATATAAAAACCATCCGGTTTCAGGAGGGAATGGCTTCAATAGATCCTAACAAAGAATTCGTAGTCCTGTGAGTGTTTAAAAGGATGCATCTTGTAATGCGCATCTGAGGTGAAAGGATTGCCACTAAAGAGATTTGGCATGGTATTATCTCAAAATGTAAGAGTTGAAACAGATTGAACAGCTAACGCTGTTTCCATGAAATGTCAAGACATCACACCGATAGCTGATGCAATTCTCAGACAAATCCATTTCAGAAGCACATCTCGTAGACACCTGGAAATCAACTACATAACACCAAAATGCAAAGAGGAATTGCTTTCGAGAAGAAGAAGAATACAACGTTTCTAAATTTGAAAGGATTTGATTTTCAGTATAACTGAATTTGGGATATAACGCGAAACGATCGAGGCCCAGAATGGCGCAATGACGGCTGAATTATTCATGAAACAAATGGCCTCACTTTGGGCAAATTTTTGCTAATAGTTCTCAGAGCTTTTAATGCATTTTCGTGTCAGAATTACGACTGGAACAGATAGAGGGTGAAAGAGAGACCAAGAGAGACCGAGAGAGCGAGAGAGAGAGAGAGAGAGAGAGAGAGAGTGGGGGGGGGGGGGAGTGGGGGGGGGGGGGGGGGACAGAGAGTCAGAGAAAAAAAACCCCAGAGAAATAGAACTTGCGAGTGAGAGAGAGAAAGAGCTAATATGAGGGGACGGATGAAAAAATGCAAAGAATGAAATAAACAAATTGAGAGCGAAACAGAGAACAAAAAAGAAAGAGAGAGAGAGAGAGAGAGAGAAAATGAAAAGAGCGGGTTAGAGGGGGTGTCCCTAAGCTGAAAAAGTTGCCTTGTAGTTAAAGATGTAAGCGTATGAAATCTGAGAAGCCAGTGCTTTCACTATCTCCTGCTATCGTTAATTGTCTGCCTACAGCTAACTTATTAGTCCACGGCGAATTAAACAAAGCCAACAGATAAACCATAATTTTAGCGACAAGTTTCCTCCTCTGGTAATGTCCCTCAAAATATATATTTTCTCCAGTTTACTCCTTGAATTGAATATAGAACTGCGCCTCTGAGCCATCCACGATCAATTTCAGATGTAATTGGTTATGACTACATGCGGTCCATTACACCTTGTTTCAGTAGAAATTAAGCTTTTCTGTAAAAACAGAAATTTCGAGTGAAGCACTGTCTAGGGAAGTCCTCCAGAAAAGAAAGGGTCAAGCCTTTATCGTATTTTTGTAAAACAAGACCAGTAAAAAAAAAAGAGGAAGGCGGGGAAAAGGAGACAGCGTAAATAATGCGTAATAATAAGTGATATATTCAGCTCACGAAGTGGATGTCATAACTCAGTGTACTAGTAACTAGGCCAGGTTGGATACAATTATTACAGTTTCATTTTCGATGTCTTTTTTCCCCATGGCTTTCTGGTTTGTTTGCCTAAGCAAGAAGTTCGTCATATACAACGAGACGGGACAAAGAGCTAACGGGAATAAGTACATTATTCATCACTCATAAGGTCGATTTTATAATTCACTATACACGTAACTAAGACATGTTTTATGAAATTATTGCAGTTTTATTTTCAAAAGTTTGTCGCTGCTATTCTAGATAAAAGAACAAATAACTATGTATGCTGCCCAGCCTTCTTTTTATCAAGAAAATGACGCCGTCGGTAACAATAAAAGGTTCCATAATACGTACTCAACTTAGTGACATCATCATCGTCATCATCGTCACTACTACATTTTCCACCTACCTGTCGAATCCTCTTCTTTGATCCGCCAACCCTGAAGATGCCTATGACTTGAACCCCGTGCTTCTCCAGGTGCCTGAAGCATTGGGACACCAACCTCGGGACCTGGGGTTCGAGCGGCGCCAGACTCTTGCGACGGATCTGACGGCATTCGTCCATAGCCGCGGTGGAAAGCGAGAGCGCGTCCAGTAGCGTGGCGTTGGATTCCGAGTTGACGGCGGGGTTGCGGTTGCGTGATGACGATGGGGAACTGATGGAACGGGCCAGCTTGTTCGAACTCTGCAGGGAAAAGGGAGGGGGAGGGAGGAGAGAAAATTGATCATTTAGATGTTGTATAGAATAACATTTCATATTACAATTTTATTTTTATTAAATTACAGAGTATTTAATATCGATTCATTCGTACGAATTGCCAGAACGAATAACCATTACTAGGGTTGGGTGGTCTTGGGGGTGGGGGTGGGGGGGGGGGGGGGGGGGGGAGTCGCATATAAGGAATTTGGGGTGATATACATATACATGTATTTATTTGGTAACTGTAATACTTAACTCATAGCCTGCCATGAGGCTGCTTGCACGCTATTGTTACGCTGCTTCTTGCATGCTAGCAAACATTCGTAATAGCAGTTATTGTTCATGCCTATTGGACTGTGCCTAGTGCTTTGCACGCTCTATTGTTAGTACCATCGCGTTAATCCGATTATCTCGTTATAAATCTGGCACTGGGGGGATTAGCCCTGTGGCAGGATAAGAGTTAACAGATAACAAAAGCCCAGACTGTATTTACCATATTAAACCTACTTTTCAGTGCACGGGCGCCCTCTCTTATCCACAATTACTGTTATAACTGCATTTGGTTTATGTTGTCGAGAGGGAACACTGTGCGTAAAAAATGGAGCGCTAATACAAGCATAAAAGATTAAACAATAATGAAGATTGAAGTATAGATAAAAGGTGTACCAAAGCAAATTTCTTGAAACTTTAAGAAATAACCCAAGAGTAGGGCCTCTTTAGTGATTTCCCATTAACCAGTACACTAGGGCCTTTTATTTGATCATGGTAGTTTTGTAATAAAAGCCAAAATGCAGGATGAAATATTCAATGCTTTTTTTCATACCTCAATCGATAGGAAATAAATAAAACATGAAATGAATATCAATTCGACTAAATAAGTTTCTTTAAGTATTTTGTTGTCATTTGCTTCAAAAGTAGCTTCATACTTCAGA
The DNA here is from genome assembly GCA_035222895.1 of Strongylocentrotus droebachiensis. Taxonomy (NCBI): domain Eukaryota; kingdom Metazoa; phylum Echinodermata; class Echinoidea; order Camarodonta; family Strongylocentrotidae; genus Strongylocentrotus; species Strongylocentrotus droebachiensis. The sequence goes on along the minus strand of JAVYIG010002832.1, from coordinate 219,520 downwards.
GAGGAGAGAGAGAGAGAGAGAGGGGGAGGGGGAGACAAAATGAAGAGCGAGAGAGGGAAAGAGAGAGAGAAAGAGAGAGAGGGGGAGAGGGAGACAAAATGAAGAGCGAGAAAGAGAAAGAGAGAGAGAGAGAGAGAGAGAGAGAGAAAGAGAGAGTAATGGCTTACAAAGAGGTTATTATAATTTAAGTGATTAATACTTCAACCATGTCAAAGGTTTCGACCTTTTTCCTTCTCAATTCAATCATATATTTATAAAAAAAAATATGTGCTAAATCATCTTTATAATAACCCTTAAACCTTTATCTTAATACATGTATTATTCATCCCTTGACCCCAAACCAGCGAAAAAAAGTACATTGGACGTCTCTATATATTCAAGTCACACAGACTCCCCGGGGTCAATTGAACGCTATGTGAACAACTGAACATGACATCTACATGTATCACAGGATATGCATCGAGTAATGATTATGAGGGAGTTTAATATAGTTAACAATTATCCGCACAAGGTACATTTGGCAGTCCGACACACGACAAGATAGACATAATGGGTGTTTCATTGTTTGGACTTTCGAATGTACCGATAATAGATATTATATACCTCATTTTAAGATTCTTTACTAATCCTGTCTTCTGATTGGTTGAAAATGCAGTCATGTTCTTAACCATGCCCGCTAATTGAAATTCATAGTCATTTTGCCCGGCTCTACCGGTTTATATCCATTTTTCATAGCACTTTTTCCATGGCTGTGAAACGTGACGTCATTTTGCTGCGATCCCCATTTTGGTTTACGTGTTACCGTATAAGTTTCTTTTGTGCGATGACCGATGCGCGATACCGTTAACGGTGTTTGAGTGCAATTCGATTTTGGTCGCTGCATTCAGGCGACGAATCTACCAATCCACGCAGCGCAGACGACCGATCGCCATTTTGTGTACTAGTCTCGATCGCAAAATACTGGGGTTTTTTGTTTCAAATTTTTTATCAATAAAGAGGCAAAATGGAGGACACAGCTATGCCAAGATTTCAACTTATGGATGACATTCAGCTGCAAGACTTAATCGATTCTGCTGATAGCAAAAATACGAAGTATGCAGTAAAATACGGCATTAAAATATTTGAAGAGTTCTTGCGAAATGTCAACACGGACCTCGGAGATGTAAACAGACTTCCGAATGCAGACCTGGACAAGATCCTTCAAAAATTCTATGCGGGTTGCAGGCAGAAAAACAATAATAATTTACAGCAAGAAATCAATGCTAACGATCAGATTCGGACTTCAGTGAGTCAACATTTTCCTTTTTTTCGGTATATAAAATATATATTGACTGCTTTTAATATTCGAGGCATAGTTGTTTCTATAGGGTCTCGGGAAACTCACAACCTGCTATGACCCCGCGGCGCAAGCGCCTTGGGGTCATAGCAGGTTGTGAGTTTCCCGAGACCCTATAGAAACCACTATGCCTCTCAAAGCAGTCAATATATCCTTATTTTATAAGATGATGACGTAGATCCTAATCAAATGATTGGTTGAAAGCGTACACGTGACCAGGCATTTATTTTGCCTAACGCGTAATTTGGGTAATGACCGGTCACTACCCAGTGGTAATGACCGGTCATTACCACATCTAGCTAAAATTAGCGCAAAATAAGCGCGACACAAGTCAGAGGTCTAATATTAGACGCGCGCAATTCAAGGTACGCCTCAATTTGCGCTTATTTTAAACCATGGGTTATGTAAATGAGAATTTAAACCATGGGTTAGATTTAAACCTCCTTTGTGAATTCGGGCCTTTGAGTTTGAGATGAGGGCGATTGATCAAATAACAAGGATCCACGTTATAATTTTATAAAACAAATAATACACAGCAGTGAGGGCATTAGTAAGAATTACCCACACTCGGTATCTTTGAAAAAGTCTAACACGCCCTCGGCTATCGCCTCGGGCGTGTTATACTTTTCCAAAGGTACCTTGTGTGGGTAATTCTTACTAATGCCCTCACTGCTGTGTATTATTTGTATACTAATACCTGGATACTAATAATTATCATGATAATGATGTATACACTACTTGTTTTATGAAGTGGTGATGTGGATCTATTTCATTTGATAAATCACCCCAATCCAAAATTCCTTCAATCTAAACTCGACTGGCAAAATTGGATACAAATAATTGACAGGCCGAACGTTAGAAAATTCTAATGACCGGTCATTAGCGCTTTCTGATGTCCGATTACGTGTTCTCAACCAATCCTTTGATTAGCGCCATTATTCTGAAATGGCAGTTTATTGTCTGTTTTATCACACACAATGGATTTGAATGTGCAATTACCACCATGGCAATATTATATAGGTCTCTGGAATGCATTTTCACCATTTTCTCAAGGCACGCACATATTAATAATTCAATAGGTATTATGCTAGAAGTTGTCATAGATTTGCTCTATCTTTTGGGTTTACGATTCGACTCATGCAGCGTAATGCAAGGGCGGATTCATATTTATATCTGGGGGTGGGGTGGCACAATACCGAAAATATTTAACAAGGAACAAGAAATGCCAGATTGTGTTTGAGAAGGGGGGTTGTGTGTATGTGCGTGTGTGCGTGTGTAGGGGGGGGGGGGGGGGCACGGGCCCGTTGTGCCTCCTTAAATCCGCCAGTGAATACTGAGTAAATACTGCACTTTAGCATGATCTCCCTATCAAACACACCCACTCTGTGCTTAATACCTTTCAAACTGAGATCTCTCCGGGATTCATGTCGTTCTGTAAAGTAAACATTCTTGTTTTTTAATTTGAATAAAGGATCAATTTGTATTATTACACCTAACCGTCCCACCATGTTTGGCAATTATTTGCCTGATTTGAGGAGAATACTTCGCAAGCTCTGCATGACTGGTTTGTGTCTGGCGAACTTCTTTCATTAAAAAAGCCCACTGGTTGGTTGAAAAACTTGCTTTAAGTGTGAACCTTCTGTTGAATATATTATTATATTACGTATGTTATTACGATTATTTTCTGTTGAATGCATTGTCACCTTATGTTGCATTATCATCAGTTTCTGATGTTGAATGCTTTTGTTATAGTTGCCTGACATTCAGAAGACATGACTGTAACTGTCCAAATCTTTCCCCATGTTTTTCAGCACTCTTTTTTTCTTCTTCAGATATGTCAGATTTCTAACGTCTATAAACATTGAAGTGTAGAATTTATGGCATCGCACGAGCTTTCATAACAAAAATCAAGAAAGCGCGAAAAACAAACACAAACACGTTTATTTGTTACAGGTAATATTATTGTTAATACCTAGGCTCGGTGAAAAATATTTACTCATGATATCAACAGAATAAGCACGCGTGATTCTTTTTCATGATTTTTTTGGTCAACAGGATTTTCTTTCAAATTCATTTAATCGGCAACAATGGTCCAGTCGCAGTTAGAAATGATGTAAGATATGATACGGTAGCGTGACTCTTTTATGTATAAGCATTGGAGAAATGTTAGCGGAACACGATGTTTTGTTCAAAATGTGCTGCCGTCTCGTTTCGGTTTTATTTCTTTCTCTCTTTGGAAACAAAATAGATTGATGGTGTAAATAGAAGAGATGAATTTTATTAGCACAAGATAATGTAGCGACTTGAGCTCAAACTTGAAACCTGCACCAGTACTTTACTTTACCCTCTCAAAATGGAAATGCTTTTAGAGAAAAAAATTAATCCTCGTTCAGATATGAAGCAGTGAACCGCGGCGTTTTTAACATTGTGAAATATTAAAGCGTAGCATGCTTCACTTTAGTTTATGAGTCTTATAAAATAAAACTCGGTGAATATGCAGGACCGTTGTCGTGCGAAGTCGCCACACATTTACATGCTTTAAGAAGAACAAAATCAACCGACGCGGTTTACCACTTCCGTCCTAAACGAGCCTTTAAAATGACAGAAAAACTAAAACAAAGGTCATGCATGTCTAATTTTAAGTAATCGAGCCTTATAGTTACGTGGGCAAAGCTTCTTTGAGGTGAAAACAAGTCAAATTTGTAATTGTCGAGTAGTGTATACTTTTGACATTTCATGGCACAGTTTCAGCTTGGTGTTTGGTTCGTGTCCGTTTGCTGATTTGTAACATTAACGTAGCAGAAAACATAAACAATCGCGAGAAAAACAAAAGACATGATCTTCATGTTTCAGCAACGCGATACATGCAAAACCGCTGGGGAGTAAGCAGAGGCTGTTAGGAAAGGCTATGATTGTTTATACATGTAAATAGTTTTAATGTAATTACATCCATGGAATTACACAACATGAGGTAAGTTGTTTGGGTGAGAAAAAAAATCATGAATTCAGCTGAATTGTCACCCGTGTAAGGAGTCGACCTACGCTTTATTATATAGGTGAAACACCAATGAGGTCACGAACAAACAGTTTTGCTATAAGTGAAATACTACAAGATAAAGACAATTGTTTATTTTGGCAGAAAATGTGATCACTCTCTCCTTTTTAGGAAATCGTTCAGTCGTTCATACACGCACACGCATTGGAATGGTCTGGATATGAAACAGAACAAGCACAAGTCCCATTATTATTCCAAACATCCTTTTTCTGATCCAAAAAACCTATTTTTCTTTCTTCTTCCATCGATACCCATATCTGATAACACCCTATGAAAATATGGGCGGGGGGGGGGGACAGAAAATGAGACAAGGAAACATTGTATATTAATGTTATGGTAAAGGACGTTAGTGCCGCGGATGGGACTTAAACCACAGACCATTTGGATCGACAGCCCGGTCGCGCATCCACTACAATATGTACCACTGCATTGTTATAGAGTAGCACAATTAAGCTCCCACTTTAAGAGCTTTTCCCAGCATCAGACGAGATGAAACGCTCTTTGTAAAAGAAGTCGGATTTTGCTTTTTTCTTCTGTCTCTCATCCTTCCGGTTTCACCGCTTCTTTTACGCCTCTTACAAGTAAGTTAAGACGGATGAAGAGTAAACCTCGTAGCTGCAATTCCTAGAACCGCCAAAAGACTCCCGATTAACGCGCCAAGCTCTCTCAGGCCATCCGATGCGACCATGGTATAGTATATGCTAATCAGTTGCTAATACACACGCCTTTCGGCCACTTACGGAACCCGATGATTATTGTCTGCTAAGGATGCTTCAATGTCGGCTATTTTGAGACCAGTTTAGCCGGTAGAATTTCGAAGAATTAGCGGGAGAAGGTTCGAAGGCAAATGGAATGTGATAACGTTTCCCTGATGGTATAAAAGCAAAGTGTGAGAGATAATCCGATTGTGATGTGGGAAAGGACCAACCATCCCTCCCTTAAATGTCATTCCCCTGCTCTAATTGATCGCGGGTTCGACGCTGATTCAACATCTTACTCCGATAAGACGGATTTTAAACTTCTGAAACAAAAAGCATCGCGATAGAATTATTTCAACTTACTGAAGTTTGTTTGCTTTAGACGAATGAATTTAACCGCACAACTTTTTTTTAACGTGAAGTAGCGCATGCGGCTGTGGGGGGAATGGGGCACATGTCACCCCATAAAATTACCCCCCCCCTACAGAATCTTCATTCCCTCTCTTTTTATCTAATTAGTAACGTCGTAACGTCGTAAGAGACAGTTAAGGCCTTCTTGCAAGCAGCCGATGCGGTGTCCTTTCAACGACCTCTATGGCTGGACCTGCACTACGTCAGCGCACAAGAGGGCATGAAGATGGACATGTCATAATTATGTCAGTTAATGATAGATAAAAAGCGCACGTAGCTTCCCTGCTGAATGCCCATCACCTTGTTTTTTCCCCCTCAATGAAATTTTAAGAGGGTGTAAACGGATAGTAGGAGTTCAGGGATGCCGTGAAATTGATAAGGGATTGACTAACTGAAACTCTACAGATGAAATCTTTGGAATTCCATTCGGATGTCACTAACGTCTTCGAGTGCTGTAACATTCTTGTCGGCAACGTATCACTCAACACGTTCCCACCCCTTATCACCAACGTGACGAGATGGATACATGCATCATCTAGGCCCCCTTTGCACAAAGACTCACGACCAATCACAGATCAGGATCAATCGCAACAAAAAATTCGGCATCGACCAACAAGGATCCCGTTTGTATCTAGTCAAGATGTTTACGTGTAACGGGGGCTGGTTATCTTGGCCTGTCAACACATTAACAGGAGCCTCTGCAGAAAGCAAGTTAATGTACAGCGGACCTCACTGATTGTATGCCCCGTTGTCGTTGACCTGGTCGCACTTGCGCATGAGGCAGAGGAAACAGATTTGCAAAAATATATATAAATAAAGAAGAGAAAGAGGGCGGGGCATTGAAGGAAATCACTCTTAAAACGTAAAGGGCTCATAATTTTCCAGTTTTTACGCCCACGTACTGCAAATGACACGTTGAGATCGGCACAAAGTGAGGTGACATTTGATTTGGTCTCCCATTTCAAAATCGTGCGTGATGTGTGTGTCTAAGGGGGCGGGGGCGCATACCCCGTTCCTCGAGATCTCCGTCCATTTGCTGAACGAGATGAGTTTTATTTTGCAGACAAAAATGTCGAGACAGACTTAGTTGGAAAACAGGAAGAGACAAGTCGGATGATACACGACGATCAACAACTTTTGTGTGCGTGAGTGGGCGTGTGAGTATGTGTGTGTGTGTGTTGGTGGAGACTATACAATGGAGGACACCTACGAAACTGCTTTATTTTGGATTAACAATTCATGATCGATTTTATGTTCTATGAAGGTAATTTCAAAGAAGATGTTAAACATAATCGCAAAGAATCCTGGTAAATTTAGTCCAGTTTATTTTGATAGTTTTGTCCATCACCTTTAGAAATATTGAAATGTGCGAAAATTACAATGACTATTACGTAATCGGAACATGAAATACCTCATTTCCCCTGAGTTGATTTTTCAAAAGTAGTTGTGCTGTTTCATTATGCGAAATGACGCCAGCACCTCTCAGCTTACCTAACAATCGTCGTCATTTCTAATGACGGCAACATCTAGTCACGTATTCAGCTGAAATCGTCTTCAACTTATCAACGGAAACACTGCTCTTTGCTTGAATACACCACGAAAAGGTCAGCGGTTGTATCCTACCCACACTTAGCATTCTCCTTCTTATTCTAGGGTAAATCATCCGCTATTTATAGGAAACTTTTCGCTCTCCCACAGCCCCCAAATGAACAGGAATATTGCACCGACTGATGCTCCGATACTCGTATCAAAGTTGCTTTTCAGGAGTCCATTTCCATCACATTGCATCCTTTCTCGCTTCAGTTATTGTATCATTTTTCCCCATGAGCTTTCAAAAATATTATTTGTAAGCCGAAAGGAGTTCAGCCTTGAAATACGAGACACGGAGAATGTGCACCCTTTACATTCGACCGAAAATACACCATTGTAGATCACGTGGGCGGAGATGCATTGTGGGAAGGTGACTATTCATGAATACATTTTTTCTTTTCAAAGGGTTATTTTATTGCTGATGAAGGTCACCTTCTCATATTTTCTATCCTCTATTTGGTTACTTCGATATACTACTACTACTACTACTTCTACTTCTATATAATATTTAGACGACTTAGGTCTTCTAAGAGTCAAATAATTTCCACGTCATCGTCTCGTCGTCATCTCAACATTTTTGTTTCGTTTACCCCTTTTTTGTTGGCAACACATTCAGGAGAGCGTCTTCTCCAAACTGTATTTACGTCAAGAGATCTCGTCATCCCTCGACTTGTGTTCGCCGAGCGACGCACGAGTGCGTTGATCTGTGAGTAACGCGCACTCAATTACAGGAGGGATCGCGTTGGAATGCTATGGACCAAAACATTTCCTTCACACTGAAGTTGATGGCGGGAAAGCAGATCGCACAAATTTACATCATTTCGATGGATTCGCGAGGACGTCTGCAAAGAATCTGATGCGTCATCATGAGGCGAAAGGAAGCAATGCTGGGGCTGATTCGAAGGGTATTTAGGACGAAAATTATCGAACCTAAAAATCACTAACATGGGAAGTCATCTAGATCATGTCAATCGTGACGTCACACGTGAAACGTGCTGCATACGTAACCGGTTTAAGAGAGAAAAAAAGATATATGTATGAGAGAAAAAAAAAGAGATAAAAGCTTGTGTGCGTGTGTATGTGTGTGTATGGGTTTGTGTTGTGCGGAAATATCCTAAAGAGGAACAGAAAAGAAATAGTTAAAAAGAACGTGCATAAGAAAGTGAAAGAGAGAGAGAGAGAGAGAGAGAGAAAGAGAGAGAGAGAGAGAGAGAGAAAGAGAGAGAGAGGGAGAGAGAGAACATTGTAAGGAGAGGCAAAGAGAGACGGTAGGACAAAATATTGACGATAGAATAACTCCCAGAATCAAGGCAGCTATGAAATATAAGAATATGAACATTGGTTGTGAGAAAGAACAAGCACTCCATAATAATGATAATTCTGTGGTACCTACCGCCATGGAATGTTCAGTAAGATGGTTGAGGGTTGATGGGTTCAGAAGGGGTTGGGCTAAATCCAAACTTTCCCGCCTTTCTCTCTGCTTATTTGCCTCGTATAACCTCATCTCACGATCGTTTCGGATGCACTTCTCCAGGGCAATGCCGAAAACCAATGGCGCCGAGTTGGCATCTGAAAGAAAAGCAAAAAGGTGAAAAATAACAATCAACATAATTATACATTACAGCTTGTAACAATTCAACACCTGGTCTGTCAACATAATTGTTGCGATTAACCTTGCTCTTTACATTCTACATGTATGTAGTGTGTCGGAAACGTAGGTCCATATTTTTGCAAGCGGGCTGCAAGCACTTGATATAACCATTGGTGAAAAAGGATTAAGTATTAAGTGAGTAGGGACTCTGGTTACTCACTATCACCTATAACCGCCCCACTGATCTATAGACAGCAGTTAACATGAACAACAACTGCATGTGCGAAGAATCTTTTGGCTGGAGAAAGTCCACATAAGTGGATGAAAGCATACCTACTAAATTTAAGGTTGGTAGAACACTAAATTTCATGTTTTTATTATATCAGCCTAGTAAAGTTCTTCAGAATCTTTTAAACGATTATGTTGTGTATTTTGGTAAGATTCTGCACCTGCATTCACCCTATTCAAGCACTGTTTAATTATGATCTGTGCAAATTATTTTAACATAATGTATATTATTGCGCCGAGCTGTGTGTTATCAATATTGGTTTTAGTCACGCACATGAAACGCTGTGTGGTTACGGTTCTTGGGATGTTTTTTCAGTCACGAGAATCAGCAAATGAAATATATAAAATTACAATTCCTGTCATGTTGTCTGCTGTGTAGTATTGATTTCTAAAAACAGAGATTCGACAGCATCTTCGCAAAATTATTATTAAAGATGAGATTGATATGAAGATGTCAACCTTTTCCTACGTGTTTGGCAGCTTTCTTGTCATATGATGTTTCGGTGAAAACATTTTGAATTGCGTTAACCTTTTCAATCTGTTCAACATTCCGTCATTAATATCTGGCGCCTTGTTAGCATGGCACCGAGCGAGCACATGACTGCGTACATACGTGCATGCAGCATTGAAAAGGGCAACGGGCATAGGGCCGCAGAGATCCCATCCATCAGGAACGCAGTGAAGCCTGCGCCGATACGGCTCCGGGTGGAAAACGAGATGGATGATGGAGAAAGCCGCGGACCGTGAAAATGGAAAGATGGTTTCAGCTACCCACATAATACAAGTCGACATTAAGAACCAGGTTTTCCGATCAGGGGTGATAAATGGTGGATAACATAAAACAAGGTGTTGAGTCTTTCTCGAACTTGCTGCTTCATGTTACCCCCCTCGTTTGGCATCACTTTATAAATAATGATGTATTTTCGTACAGTCCCATATGTGTGCAGTTGCATGTGTTCATCTTAAGTTGATTCTTCACTTCATCTCTCAATGATATAACTGCATCGTTTATTATCAATATGTCGAATAAAATGTTTTCATTTGACTGTCAACTAATCGACAAATGTGTTCATCGAAATATGTGGGGAACTTTGTGATTGTATTTACAAATGGCAGGAGATGAGCTAAGCACGCATGGTACTAAATCCCCAGTTTGAACCCCCCTCCATTATAATGAAGGCATGGGGGGGGGGGGGGGTGTCAAGGTACTTCCCTCCTCCCCTCTGGAGGAAATTTTACCCCTGCTTGAAGAAATTCTGGATATGCTACTGTTCCCCCTCCTGTAGGGCTGCATGTCCACCACTAATATAATTGTTCCTTTTCAGGTGCAATTCAAGATTTTTCAAGCGTTTACACCGTGACATTCTTTCTAGCACAATTAAGAAAAATTCGCTTTGAGATAATTACCCAACTATACTGATTGATGTATGCATTCACTCATCACTGAATAATAAAACGAGATCCATCCTGGGATCCATCATTAAACCCATATAAATGTCTCTATAACCACTCCAACGAATTTAAAATATGATAACTGAAATGGCTTTTGATCTCATTTCAAAATGGCGCTGATCATTTCTCAGGAGATTTCACGAGGTCCTTAAATCTACCTTCTAGCACATTTTCGTTTTCCACAACATGTCATGTCTTGCAAGATAACGTGACAACACGCTCTAATATGGACCTTTCGGGAGGAGAGAAAATGGGTCTTGTGAATAATTAAAAGGAGAATAAGCAGATAAAGGTATAGTTGTTTGAATTTATTCCAAGGGATATCGCGTTTGACAGGGTCGGTTGGATTTTCGAGTAATGGCGTACACATGTCAGAAGACAAGTCATTACAAAATGATGTAAACTTGTATCTATAAGGATTAAAATATCCAGCCGCATATTGATTATTGAAAGAGTGCCAGGATACAGACCTGGGGGGTGTTTCACAAAGATCCTAAGTAGAACTTAACTCTAAGTTGGACTTAAAAAGTATGGACAGCCATTGGAGTCTTAAAATGAAATATATTCAAAAGCAGAAATTCAAGTATTTTAGACTTTTTATAAATTCCACATCCAGAACATGAAATCTCCTTGATGATAGAAAATATGAATAATTTGAATAAACAATTAATGCCTTTCAAAATAACTTTTACAAAATATTTTCAAAGATGCTAATGGCTGTCCATACTTTTTAAGTCCAACTTAGAGTTAAGTTCTACTTAGGATCTTTGTGAAACACCCCCCAGAGCACACTGGAGAATCTAAATTATGGAATACCATAAACAAATGTACGGAAAGGGGAGATTCAGGACACTGAGATAAATAGGGATAACAAAATAATTGGGAAAGTGTTATTAGTATGATTTCTCAAAGGAACGGTTGCAGACTCTCTTCATTTTCCTCTATTCATGACGAAAATTTATATAAGGGTTTAGACGAAACATTATGTAAAAAAAGCACTTGTCCAATTGCTGTTCCGATTCAAATACATCCTTCTTATATATTCACCCCATCTTACAATGATAATTCTGTAAATGTTACCGTGTAAAATGAATCCTTCTTTTGCAATATATATATATACATGTATATATACATTGAAGCCAATTAGTGGGCAGTAACTGATAAGTATTCTGTTTATTGTACAAAAAATATAAATATTCTAAATTCTTACCTTTGTTATCCCTTGTCATATCCCTGAGGCTATCCAGAAAACTCGAGGTTCGCTGTCTCCCGGATCGAAGCAGTCCGCCCTTCTTAGGGCGCTTCTGTAGGGGGTCTGTAAGGGAATGAGATATCATAATTACATTTCAATATTATCCCCACAAGTAAAATGTATATTTCATATGGATATATAAAGCACTATCACCCTGATAGCAGCTTTTTTACAATATGTTCAAATTCAAAGAGGCAAAACAAAAATCAAAATCATCAGCATTTGAATAACGATACAATTATCACATTACAAAAAAAAACGCATTTGAATATATTATTTTATGAAGTTATCACATGTGAACGCGATCGCACTATGTTCGAATAATCAACTTAATATTTGAATACCCTATTGTATGTCCAACAGAAATCATGTTTGGATTATCTAATACGTCATTTTAATGTTCGCACGTTTCAATGGGTGACGCACAAGGTCACTGAAATTGACTTAAGTTGATTTTTCGAAAGTAGTTGCTATAGTGTTTGTTTTTGATAAAATTATCAAATGTGTTATTTATTTAAAAAAAAAAGAAATATGAGAGGGTTACAAATGAGTCAGTGACATAATCAAAAGTGAGATTCTTAAACTGGCCTTCAGTTTTCGGAGAGAAAAAAAATCATGTATTCTCTTTTTCAGAAAGAGATACATAGTCTCATATTAGAATATAAGCGGCTATATTAATTTTAATTTTTAATTTCAAATATCTTGAACATTTTAGAGCACGTGGTAGCTTGATTTGTGTGTGGTAAATTCATTGAATTATCATTATAAGTTTCAAATAGTATTTATTTCTTGTACGATGTATATCAAATGAAAATACATGTACAGTCTATTTTGATATACTTTTCATAATTTTTCCGAAAAGAGAGAGATAAATCTAGGCTTCAAAACAATAGCTTGAAGGCCAAAAGTTAGAAATCGTTCCTCCAAAATAGGAATGGTTGGGAGCTATGTTTATATCCCAGATTGGATGTGCTAGATTTTGATTGTTGCCAATATACATACAGTTGTCAGGGGCGGATCTAGCTTTTTGCTAAGGGGGGGGGTTTGACCAAAATAATGACGATGCAGAGCATCGTCCACGAGCCGCGAAGCGGCGAGCCGATTTTTTTGGGGTGTTTATTTGAACCCCGTAAGTGATGTTTTCCTGGCATCTATTAACACAATGGAGACCATAAAAAGCAGTGCATGATAACGTCTTTTTAAATCAGGTAACAGTTTAATACACAGTTATATCCAGAGTTATCATGTGTTTGGTTAAGTTACCAGATGAGTTGAATATCTTCTCACAATATTTGCACTTGAAAGGGTTTCTCTCCAGCGTGCGTTCTTTTTTCTTTCTTTTTTTTTTTTTTTTTTTTTTTTTCCTTTTTTTTTTTTTTTTTTTTCTGGGCCGCCCAAGGGGGGGGGGGGTTTAAACCCCCTAACCCCCCCCGTAGATCCGCGCCTGGTTGTACGTAATGAATGTGTCTGAATCGCCATGCATGCAGCGTTCAGCCGTCTACCAGGCCTGTTACATTGTAAATGTATATTTGCCCTGATATGCCTCAAGAAAGATGCGAACACTCACAGAAGTAGATCGGGGCAAACATAAGCTCAAGTTTCACGTCAAACAAACACTTAACGAGATTCCAGGTATCTCCATGTCTGATTACATGCGCAACATTTCATTTTAAATCCGTAATATGAGCTCTGCTTCCCCTCGTTTCCTCGAAGTAATTCGGTGATTTTTTTTCTACTTCATTTTTGAAAGCGCGCCAAAAACTATTTCAGTATTCTGCCCATTGTGCATTGATTTAGCAGTGAGATATAAGTTTATCTTCCTCGTCACAGAGTATAGAAAGGAAAGTTATACCCAAAGATGTAGCTTATATCCAAGCCAGGAGGGAAGGGGGGGGGGGACGGTGTCGCTCCCCCGGAGCAAATCAAATTCGCCCTACCCATACGGATATTTTGTTTTTGTTTTGTTCGGTAAAAATCGTATAAATAGTTTGAATATGATTATCAACAAACATTATGACGTCTTCCTTCTTAAAATAAACCTCCAACTTTTAGCAACGACAATAACAGGAACTTCTGATTTAGTATCAACATCAACAACAAAACAAAGAATAACACTTGATATCAGAATGAAAAGACCGACTGAAGTTCAAAATTGTCGAGGAGATGAAAACAAATCTCGTCGTCTGCCCACGTCCAAGACAAGTGGGAGGACTGATTGAAGAGAATAATAGGGGGATCAGGTGGGTTGAGCCGAGTAGAAGAGATACTTTAAGAACCAATAAAATCTAATGGCCCTTCTGAAACTAGGGTAGCGTTCATAACCATGATGGACACGATACATGCAGTCATCATGTTTTGCACAAGGACATGATTAATAAACTAAAAAGACTGTAGACGTCTAATCTCTGCATGATCTCTCTCTTTATTATTCTTTTTGATTATCTGTCATCTCCTCTCCCCTCTCTCTCGCCCTCATCTGGATGTCTTTTATGTTATCTCCCCCTCCCACTCTCTCCCTTTCTATCTTCTAACTCTCTCATCTTCTCTCTCATCTCTTCTCTTCTTCACATCGTCTTTCTTTCTTTCTCTCCTCTCTTCCCTTCAGTTTCTTCTTCTGTACCCCTCTCTCTTTGTTATCTATTTCATGTCCTATATTCGTCCTTTGTCATCTTCCCTCTCTCTATCTCATCTCTTTCTCCCCTCTTCCTCTCTCATCTTCTCTCTTTCTCCCTCATCTCCTTCTCTCCCCTGTCACTTTCATTCTTTCTTTCTCTTCTTTTACACAAACACGAAAAGATACAATTTAATTGAATAACAGCTACATGAAAAAAAGTTATTGCGCAATTATGTTTACCAGATCGTGCCGTGAATGTTATGACATCACGTAAATGGCCCCAAATACTAATTAAACACGCCCCTGCATGCCCACACATTCCCACTTGTTTAAAATGTTAGAAAACTAAATTGATCGGAAACGATCAAAGTTACAATTTTCAGCTGGTCAGGAGAGACGATCGCAACAAAACTCGAAGAAAAAAGTATGAATAACAACAAGACATTTGGTGAAAAATATGACCATATTTGGTTTGATTTGGTTAGGATGTGCAATTAATGTGTTCAAAACAGTATCTGATGACAGTGAGAAGGTTATAAATAGGAGCAAAAAAATAAAAGGGTTTAAAGTTTCTGCCCTTTCACAAGTTTAAAAAGAACCGGAAAACCCTCCTTCGAGATCCACCATATCCGAAGATCAATACGTTTAGTAGTATGCTCAATATACGATTCAGCCTCCAGCTGAAAGAAAGAGAGAGAGAGATAGAGAGAGAGAGAGAGAGAGAGAGAGAGAGAGAGACGGAGAGACAGAGAAAGAAAGAGCGATAGAGAAAGAGAGAGAGAAAGAGAGAGAGAGAGACGGAGAGACAGAGAAAGAAAGAGAGATAGAGAAAGGGAGAGAAAGAGAGAGAGAGAGAGAGAGAGAGAGAGTGAGAGGGGGAAACACAGAGAGATGTCATAAAAAACAAAAAGAGGGGTGAGAGAAAAAGATGAGTGTCTGTATGTTACTGTCAAAGAGATAGAGAGAGAGAGAATAGTAAAGGAAACAGGGTGAGAGAGATAGAGAGAGAGAGGGGGTGGGGGTTGAAGGTATAAAGAATCGAAAAGAAGATACGGAAAGAGGGAGAAAGTGAAGGAAGAGAGAAATAGACAGTGATAGAGGGAGGTAGGGAGAGAGTGTGAATGAGAAACAGAGAGAGAGAGCTTAAAATAGGTGACACAGTTTGTTCGATCATTGGGAAGCCAAGTCCACACACGAATGTCGAATTCATTAACCCGCTTTTCTTCGGGTCTATTTCGGGATGTAAACTCCGCTATCTTCTCAGGCAATTGCATGACATGCAAAATGGCGGGTAATTCAAGCCCCGGAACTTCTCCGGTTCTCAGATGGTTGTAGAGTATCGTATTGATACAGAGCTAGGTAACGTATTTTATTCCACATCGAAATAAATAGTTATCTAGCAGTCGCTAACGAGGTACAGCCCATATTGGCAACGCAATCACCAAGCATAGATGCATAATTCAAGAACAACCTGATCAAGTTAACCTTCTCGCCGTAAATTTGTGCATGAAACGGACGTATGACACACGCTAACGCGGCAGTTGCTTCGCGGTTAATTTCTAATACTAACCAAATTTTAAACTTTAACCTTAAACCAAACACTCTCAAATATCTTTAGCATAACCCGAATCCCACTCTAGAGAAAAATTAGCTATAACTAAAAACCAAAACCCCAATCACGATTGCCTTTGGGTAAATACATTCAAGAGCAAAAGTGTGATGTTACCAAATTTTAAACAAAATTACGTAAACAATTTGGCGCCATTTCTTCTTCCATTTCTTAGCTATACACGAACATATCATACATTTACATCAACATAAACATTATGAAATATTGAAACATATTTATGAACAAAACATTTTGAAAATAGTAGACTCATCCACATTTTTGAATGACTGATAATATTTTATAAGAAAGAGCAACATCAACATTTATGAGATGTTAACCTCATTAACAAACATCATCAAATACTTGTTATCTCGGACACTGTGCCATAACACACTCGTGTAGCAAAGACTTTGATTTTTAAAATAAAATGTGCCCTTTAACCATACGGAGCAACAAGAAATATATCCTTTTGAAATGTTGAATGTTACTTTCGACTGCAAGGAGAGTATATTATCTCATTTTGGAAGTAAGTCTGGTAGACTCGCATCGCATCGAAAGCAAAACTCACTCAAAGAAAACAAAAACGAAAAATGGAGAGAAAAATCTTTTGTCGAGCAAAGCGCCCACTGATTCGATATATTCATCTACATGGATAATGCGATGATAAAAATCAGGATGAAATATTGAACGCTGACATTTAGACTTCATTGCATTCTTATTTTCTTCGTTTCAATTAAGCTCTTCCCTTTCATTCATGTTCTCCTCCCTATAAATGTTCCTAACCGTCATAATATAAAAAGCAACCATCGGTTAAACCCATTTGATCATAATACACTTTTCGAGGTCTCTGTAAACTAGTTGCTGAATAATAGAAAGGCTGTTGAGATCGAGATGCAAACCTTTTCCCAGAAGCACGGTGTAAACCTCAAAAGAGAAAAAAAGAAGAAATAAGCGAAGGAAAAGAAAATGGAATAGAAGAAATTGCGTGGGTTCAAATCTAAGTTAGATATTAACCTGAATATTTCTGATCAACGTGAGTGAGCAGTTTCCGTCGCTTGCATTTCAAAGTGTTATCCTTCTTCGTAAATGTACAGATCAATCATTTAATACAGTCTAATATATAGTTTGTAGGATGAATTCTCAATTATAACCAGGAAATTAGACAGCAATCAAGTAATAAACGTCTGAATTTAGGGTAGTGACACATTTCCCGGCCCCTTTCCCCAATCCCTGAAAAATAAAGTCCGCAGCAATAAAGATACAGGAAAAGAAAATAATTACTGTAGAAGTTTAAACTTTTAAATAAGCAGCGATCACTAGGGGATCAAATGCTGCCGGAAAGACCCTCGCCCCCACATCAGAAATTGCAAGGAAGAAAAGGGGCAAGTCCTTTCCTCGTTCTTGACTTCGAGCTGGATTCGTCGCAACATCATTACTCAATACTTAACCAAACGATTTGCGACTACAACTTACGGCATCATAGCCAGCTATTATTATAGCAATTTGTTATTAACCTGGATACTCTAATTGAAGGCTACGTTCATACCGGAAGAAGCACTAATTACAGGGGGTTAATATAGGAAGAAAGATCAATGATTTTAAGGTTAAATAAGAACCCGTTACATGCTCGGGGGTTTTCCCTTAGCATGTACGCTAAGCTTTATAGACCAATTTTACACTATTGTCAATCAAACAATTCAAATGGGCGGGGACTTTGAAATCTTTAATTATGGCATTTTCGTAAAGGTCAATAACTGGATTACATGTGTTAATATAGGAGTAAAGATAAAAGCAGGTGCTTTCGTAGAAATGTTTATGAAGAACAACAACAACCACAAAATATTATAAAACATATAATTTGAATCTCTGACATAAAAAAGTGAGCAAATCGTTTTTAATACCTTAAGCAGACAAAGCAAAGAGCTACAAATAATGCTGAGATGGTACTTGTGCACGTTCGAGAGATTAAAACGCTATTGTGGCATTCAACTTTAGGCTTCTGCAAAGTGCAAAACAATGATATATTTAAGTGAAAGAGACCGACAACACTACGGAAGAGTAAAATATTGAAAGAAAAGAGAGTGTTTATCCATCGTTGTTGTAGGTCTCATTCGCCCACATGCAATGGTTCAAGGGCCCTGAGGGGAGGTAAAGGACCGATCGGATTATTGGGTTTTTGTTCGGCTAGATCAACACTCCAAGCCCTATACCCCGCACTGGAGGAAAGGGTTGCTGAATTGTTTAACATTGACGAATCAACTACCTCTGACGACATAGCAGCAATGGCGTACCCTGGGTGGAGTCATGGTGGGAGGGGGGGGGGGGGGTGATATCGTGGGGAGGAAGAGGCGTCAGAATATCAAGAGATCAAAATGAAAGAGGGTGGTGGTGAGAGGGGGAACATAATATACTTATCAATGCTGTCTTTTCTTTCCCTATCTCTTTCTCTCTTTCTATAATCCTCCATTATTCAACATTCGATGGGTGGAGGCGTGCCCCCCCCCCCCCTGCTACTACACTTCTTTGTCTACTGCATGTCGGAGCGAGGAATGGAATGAACATTGTTTTCAAAGCTAACCGAGAATAATTATTGCACGGATGTTATTCCACGGCGCTAGCCTTGAAGGGGATGCATGTTTGATATACATGCTAATGTAACAGAACACAGGATTCAATCACCGCGCGGGAAACCAAGCAGGTGTCAGAATAACGAGGGTACAGTGGTTTTCAATCTGGAGCCGCCATCTTGGAAATGTCAAAGGTGACTAGCCAATGCAGGAGAACATGTAACGCATTGATGCGAATGCCATTTTTTTGTTCATTGCGAATGTGCCTCTGATCCACAAAATACATTATTGCATCCAACATTGTTTTACAGAGAGAGAGAGGGGGGGAGAGGGAGAGGGAGAGGGAGAGAGAGAGAGAGAGAGGGAGAGGGAGAGGGAGAGGGAGAGTGAGAAAGGGAGAGAGGGAGAGGGGCAGAGAAACTATATTACATTATTCAACACTTTCTTCACCGATAAAGGAGAGATGGAGAGAGATAAAAGGGTTGAGAGTGATTAAGTGAGCGAAAGAGAGAGAGAAAGAGAGAGAGAGAGAGAGAGGGGTGGGGAGAGATAGAGATTATGGAGTGAGAGATAGACTATTACATCTATCGTTTCTTTTTGTTTGGTGGGGCAAAATATTGACGAAATTGAATACACAAGTCGGTGTATTTATCTCAATTTTCGGGTTTACCACCTACAAGAAGTAATCACCTTCTACAAATGAAATCAAGCAAGCTATCAGTTTTAGACATTGTACTTTTTTGTACATCTACATGGGCTGTGGTGCACTGCTAGCACGAGGCTGCTGTTCTTACAGTAATGAAACCACTATTTGATATGAAACGAATCCAGATTAGCGTGAAAAACACTCTATATCTCGTGAGGATTAGCGAAGCTTAATTTGATTAATCTAAATATCACACTATACCCAGGTATTCATACACGGTGTGTTGTTCTAATCGAGTCTAATCAAACGGATTCAAGGATTTGTTTTGGGATTACAATAAAGAGAGAGAGAGATAGAAAGAGAGAGAAACAGAGAGCTAGAAACACATAGAGAGAGAGTGAGGGAGAGAGAAGTGCGTTTTAAGAGTGTGTAACGAAAAATAACATAATCTCAACTGCTTATATACAATCGCTGTCGGATTTGAAAATACATGTATAATCAATTAACATTTCCTTTTCTTCTATTGTCCATTTTTATTTTCGGGTTGTCACGTCAAAGCTAGTCAGGTACCCTAGTTGAGGTTATCCAAGTTTACTGAAATACTTCGAACTTGACAGTCTCACTCACAATAATTGTGTAAAAGGTATTATATTTGCGCATTATAATAACTCCATATCTACTGTAGATTAACACAGGGTTGAATATGCTTTTTATTCCAAGGACCGTCTTTCTGAGGATTAATGGTAGGCGCATCAAAATCCACAAATCCATATCAATATTCCATATTTTTGTGTCCTAAAAGATTGACATTAAATGCTTTTATTTTGTGGTGTAAGTGCAGTTATTAAAATCGATTGACGTGAGCTTTGGGGTTGTGATTTCAATGACTAAACTTGTATCGATTTCTCTCACCTCTATACAGTCTTGTCATATCGCCTTCTCTCTCTTTCCATTGAAGAGTTATATCTTAATATTTGTATGTTATTACTTTTTATATAATTTGCCACTTAATTCCTAAATTTCTTCATTCTAAATACTCCATTTCATTATTCATCGCTTCTTATCCCGTTTTGTTATCTTCTTTATCTCTTTTCCCGCTACATTCCTCGCCCCCTTCTTTCGCCTCCTCTTTCATTCCTTCCCCGTTATCTCTCTCCCTCTCCCTCTCTCTTCCCCCCCCCCCTCTCTCTCTCTCTCTTGTTCATCCGCTATTTCTCTTCTCTCTCCATCTCCCAAACCCTTTCAAAATAAAGAAATTAATGATAAAGTGAAGAGGGTGGTTACATGAATCATAAAGTTATTTTACACACTATTATATAGTCCTATGTGCTCAAAGTCTATGGAAGTCAGTAAAGACTGCAAATTTAAAAACAGACATGATGGGTAGTGATAAGAAAATCATTCCTTACTCAGCGAGCAACACTATGAACACAGAGCTCCCAACTGAACCCTAACATCACATCTCCTCCGCAATTAAAAATAATAACAACAGGAAGAGGGATGGGTAGGACTGAAATAAAAACACTGCAATCCTAACCCAGGGCGGTCGTATAGTCTGCAAGCCCAAACCCTTGCCAGTATTAATGTTTAATAAAGTGTCTGATCTGTAAGACTAGAGAGACTGTTCGGTCTACAGCACTCCATACGCCCTGAACTATTGACAAAGCCAGAGAGTGACCACTGACAGAGTTAGGCTACACTCAAGGATTCGTGGAATAGTTAAAAATAAACAAGTGTCAGATTAGAGTCTGTTTCCGCAGACTAGGGCATTTGTTGGGATCGCATTTGTTGAGGTTAGAGAGAGAGAGAGAGAGAGAGAGAGAGAGAGGGGGGGGGTAATAGAGAGAGTGTTGATGAGAGGAGATTCGCGCGCCAAATTGAGTTTCTACAAATCCAATCAGGTGATAATGGCCCGTCTGCTTAGTGCATCTTCACTGACAGGCAATCACTCACATAGGTCAGACCAAAACACCTAGGGCGTAGCCATCGTAAGAGTGAGGAGAGGGGGTGGAGGGGGGCATCTTGATACCCTTTCCTCCAACTTCGAATTTATATGTATATAGTGATGTATTACAGTGTTATGTGCGATTTATTTTACATGAGGCATTATGTGAGGTGAAGTATGAAATTAACTTAACTGAAGCTGAAAAAATGCAGTGTTTCGTGAAAGATTTTGGAGAGGGCAATTTACGGGTGAATGAAAATTGAGAAGGCGGTGAGTGTGGGGGCGTAGCCCTCC
Organism: Strongylocentrotus droebachiensis; assembly: GCA_035222895.1. Lineage (NCBI taxonomy): Eukaryota > Metazoa > Echinodermata > Echinoidea > Camarodonta > Strongylocentrotidae > Strongylocentrotus > Strongylocentrotus droebachiensis. The sequence goes on along the minus strand of JAVYIG010002832.1, from coordinate 198,172 downwards.
CTGGCAACCCTTTCCGTCTATTTCTCATTGAGGCCATCAAGGGAATGTCCTAGGGCATCTGGTGCGGAGATGGACGACATTAGGATCGAGGACGGAGAAAAGAAAACAAATGCTAGGGTGAAGTGCATCAATACTCACGTTAACTCTCATGATATTCCCTAATTCATTTAAAGCTTAAGCCGTTTCTGATACACAGTCCATCTACCCCTGATATCAAAACGAGAAGCTATATCTTTAAAACCTACGTCCCCCTTTTTAATAATTCAATGCTGTGACGAATTCATCTCTTAAATACACATTAAACAGTAATCTTCACGAGATTCCAGAACGTTTCTGAAAAAGCGGAGGGAGGAGAAAAAACATAAACTTTAAAATTGATGGTACAAAATTGTAACGTTACAAATTTTGCCTTTCTTTCCTAAATAATATTTATTCATACGATACCTAAATCCCTCCATTTAAAAGATATGAAATGTATCTAAATGCAAATTTCTCTATTTTCAAGGCTATTAGTATCTGATGAGGATGATCCTGAGATAATATTGATGGGTCATTTCGCAAGATTCTCGAAAGATAATAACAAAGGAAAGAAAAAGGAAAAAAAGCAATCTTGTGAAATCCTTCCGCATTTAATTTCTCTCTCTGCCGCCATTATAACTATTTATATTACCACCATGCATCACCACCACCAAATATACTACTACTTCTACTTCTTTAACTACTACTACTACTACTACTACTACTACTACTACTACTACTACTACTATACTACTTCTACCTGTATTACTATTGTTACTACTACTATTACAATACGATCTCTATTTCTACTATAAAACAACTATTTCTACTATAATACTATGTCTATAATAGTCCTACTATTACTTCTACTAATACTACTACACTGCTCCTCATAATATGCTTATTAAATTTGTTCATTTTTGCTTCATTTTCCTAGAGCCCTGTTCTATCACATTTACTTCACCTGGTCACACCCCCCACCCCCCCCCCCCCCACCCCCTCCCTCTTTACCCATCCCCACCATCTGTCTTTCTTCTCAGAAATCAGATGACGTGAGCGAGCGAAATCGGATCGGTCAGTCGTTTAATAGGGTGTTTCGATTTCCCATTTATATACTTGTTGGGAGCGCGAAATGGCTGGAAAATCTAAATACCACGATTAGGTCTCGCTTGGGTGACGATCTCGAGCCGACCGTATCATTACCGCTGTATCAAGCTAATACAAACTATACAGAATGGCGCCGGACGTTTAGAAAAAAAGCCGCCAGATATATTGTGTTAGCAGAGCAATATGTAGATGATTTCGTCAAGGGTAAACGCTGACGAATATTCCCCAGGTGAGAAAAGAAGAAAAAGGGTCCTCCATTACTTGAGCACGTTGCATGTCATGTGAACGGAGGAAGAGTTTGGAATTAAACCAGATTTGGCGTTGAGAATTCGAAAGATTTACGTCAAGAAAGACTGTGTTGAAGTTTACTATGACGTGATCTATTACCATATTGCCTACAAGCCCTCACAAACTTACTGCAAATATTGAAAATGGCATAATTTGTTTTATTGTATTTTGCTTCTTTTGCTCTTGATGGTTATATCAAATGCAAAGAATGACTAAACACTGGAACGCTTGCTCATGCGATCGCAGTATTACAATTCTAGATTGGTTGTAACCATACAACATAATTCTTGTGTTTACTTGAGTGCCCATTATTTTGTAAATATTTTATAACTTTCATTACATCTCTATATCTTAGGCAATTTTCTTGTCTGGCCTTAAAGAATCTTGCAGATTTGCCTCAATAAGTCACAAATCAGTTTACTATAGCCAAATGAACACCAAATCATTTAAACGAACATAACTACATTGTACGTCCAATCCCTATCATAAATATGTGTCGCTTTTATTTGCCCGGAAATGTGCTGCCTGAAGAGTCACATTGTTACATTGCTTTGTTTTAATATAGGCTACAAAAATGAATGCACTATTATGGAATGGAGTGAGTGGAAGTTCAATTGAACTTGCAATTAATGATCACACGTTTCCCATGCGGTGACTATACAAATCTGATCCCTTTTATCAACACAAAAACAGCTTTGTGCTGGATTATGCAAACTGCAACATCACGTGACATCTGTCATGGCGCCTTGCGAGAAAAGCTGCCATCTTGAAACCCATCTTTGTACAAGACAGCACGAACTCAGCAGAATATGCCTACTACTAGCATGACTAGTATATGCGACGTCCTTGGTTTAAATAAATACAATAAAATGTAACTCGCGTTCAGCTTGCGATCCATACTAACGAAATTATAAAAAAAGACCGCTGAGAAAATGTTCTCTCAAAATGAGACATTACTATACATACGACCTATCCACTTATTGTGTTAGCAGACCAAAAAGCTCTATGGTGGTACGGAAGGAAAAACAAAGAGCCAATCCCCGTATGCAGTTTCAATTTCTATTCTCGTTTTTCAAGAATGCAATATCAATCTCACTGCATGGTGAACAATTCTGCTTTTTATCTACTCTTTTTCAGGGGTATATCATGTTCGACATGTTCCAAAACCAGATGCTTCTGACTTTTGTAAACGTATTGAATTAAACAACACAGTTGAAGTTTTATACATTAATCGATTTGAGGAACATGATTCTTTACCTAATAATCAAAATTTCAATTTTTATAAATATCCTGAACAATCATTTTGTACAAAATTATGATAAAGATAAAACTTACAATGACTGTGATATATATTATGACAATAATTGCAATAATCATTTTGATGTGTCTCCGCTTTTTGCAGAAAAAACTTTTATTTTACTTCATCATTTTCCCAAATGAAATAGTAATCAGCTACAGGTGACTAGTAAAGAAGAGAAATACAAATCCTCCAAACAAAATTGAATTAAAAACTTGCGAATGAATTAGCTGTCTCCAGTCTCCACTACACCGATGGTTTTGTAAAATCATTAGATGCTTAATACTAAAGAAGGGACGACAAATTCAAAAAAATATTGTCAATGAAATGAGAACCCGTATCAAGCAATATTAAACTACATTGTATTTTTTTTTTAATTGAGCTACGTGATGGAAAACATGACAAGTAGCAAGACAGAGAAAACAAAAAGATAACTTTTGCCTCACGCCTTTTTTCAATTTCAACAAATCTCTACTCATCTTTAATCTAGCATGGAAATCACACCGCTGTTCTTAAGGTGGCTTATTGCTGTTTGTAAGTCAAGAGCGATTGTTTAAATGATTTGAAATATTACGACTACTTTCTCATGCCTAGCAATGACGAGATCGTTTCATATTTATTCATATCTTCATCATAAAAACGACGTTCATGAGAGTGGAATAGATGACAAACTAAGCAGTACCTTCATGATTTTCTATCAATCTTAAATATCCCGTTTTGGTAGGTTTTAATGATGAAGAAATAAGTCGACTTTGGTTTACTTGAAGGAAAGATGACAAAATGTATGCATTACCTAAATTCTATCCCTTGAAACAAATTGGAAAAGAGAGGAGACGTGACACGGAGAAGGAAATTTGAAATGCATGAGGTTTCCATAAAACTGCCAACGAAGTGATGAAAAATGTAAATCTGTTCGTTGAACTGACACATTTCAATCTTCAAACTTCGCCTTTTCTGACTTGCACAACGTTGTTACCATGGCAATTAAGCACTGTTCAATGCATATTCGCATTATTGATATAGGTCGAAAGGGAGACCCTTTTCTCATCTTCCATCTACGTCTTACATCACACACAAAAAATGGATACTTTAACCTAGTTTTTATTCAGAGGATTTGCATCTCTTACATACATGTACTTTTAGATGATTATTCTCTCCTTCTTTTGCTCTTTCCTCTCAAACGTCTCGTTCACACTTTTTGTCCCTCTCAAAATCTTCTCCCGCGTGTAAACGACACCACGTTTAGTTCACACATTTTCAGTAACACCGGCTATAGATATGCTTATGATGGAAACTATGTCCTATAGTCTTTTCAGCAAGACATGTATTACGTAGAATAATTATTGTGCACGATCCATTTCAAACTGCAATAAAAGACATATCGAGAATGTTCAGCTAAAAAGGTCATTGTTTTTCTGAGATTTTTGCCTCTTGTGTTCCAAATAAGTGTACGGCTCTAGTGGGGCCATCAGTAAAATTAAAAGCAGTCAAGAGAAAAACACTGTTAGTGATAATACAAAGACACAAAGATGACATACGATATTGATCTAATAATTGAACTAAAGGTACTTGTTTTCATTTGTTGAAAAACAAATTCTGTCAGGTACTCATCAAACATTTTGGTGAAGAGACAACTGCAGATTAAATGCGTTGTCCCGGGCATACGCAAGGGGACAGAGTATAACCCTCGAAATTCTGATTGACACACAAATAAATGAACCACTATGCCATGGTGTTCTTACCTCTTGGCAAGATGATGGGGCCTACATTGTAAGCTTGGAGTCTGTGATATGCGGCCTTTTGCAAATGACGTCTCTCGATCTCCGAACTGTCCGCAATGTCGACAGACTTGAGTTGCATCCTTCTCCCAGTAACGCTCTGCCAACAGCAGTTACCCTGGTAACAGAGAAAGAAAAAACAATAGTTATTAGCTTTGTCACAAAACAAATCAAAAGAAAGATAATCACAACCTACATCTGAGTGGCGAGTGGCAAATGCAGATTAATGTCTTTCCAAAGGACATTTGTACCGTGGCCAGGCGCAAACCGCATTTCGAATTCTCTTTACATTTACACATTTGATTGTTTGATTGTACATTATATTCAGCGGCGTAGAAAAATAGAGCTCGGAGTGAGGGATAGGGGGGGGGGGGGGCACGAGCCCCTTCATCAAATCCATGCAATGCCATTTCAAGTAAGCCCGTCCCCCCCCCCCACTCCTCCAAGACACAATTGTCCCCTTCAATGGCTAGACCCACGCTATACATTAATTATTATTATTAGTTACGAAGATATATACATACATTCTTCACCTAAACAATGCCTTATGGACTTATGGACCATCAATGTGGGTGAAGGTATACAAAGGACACAGCAGATGTTTCTTTTCAGGACGTTCACGATTATTAGAACCATTCGCGGAGATCGCTTTCAATTGAAAAAGTAGAAAAATTTATAGCCATGACCAGAAAAAAGGGTTTTGGGAGTGTGGAGGATAAAGAACTCGCGGTTTTGTTATAAGAAGATGATGCGGACTGCAACATTAACTAATCAATATCTCTGGTTTCCAAAACAGTTAATGTCCTCCAAGTTGCCTTCCCACGTGTCTTCCAGTGGGGGCAGCATAGCCAATAATAAGGAGAATATAAATAGATCGAAGACTAAGACATCGAATCAGAAGACAATGCTAAGAAAGAGGATGAAGGAGAGAGAGAGAGAGAGAGAGAGAGAGAGAGAGAGAAAGGAAACAAAATACCCTAAAGGAAAGAGAACAATAACCGAGGAAGACTACTTGAAAGTGGTGTGTCAGTCTTTGCTTTCAGTGATTGCGGTTATCATCGTCTCGAATGTGTTTGAAATTTCCAAAAGCCACTTCCTTAAATCGATACGATATCTGTACCACAAGTCAGACATGAGAATTCCCGTCACGCTGTTGAACATTACATCATGAAGGTGGGAAATCTATTTACCACCACAAATACAATTCCTTGTTGTTAACCTTCTCAATGCTAACCGACTTGCTATACTGAAGATATTGAAACGATTATGTTTCATATTTTGTATAGCAATGTGGTTTTTGAATATTGTATGAAAGCAGAGAAGGTAAAAGGCATACTCGAATTGTGGTAACTACGAAAAGGAAATCTCTTGTGGGACAACGAATCTAATCCATACAGAATGTTCGATACAAAAATGAAGTCCTTATGCCATACAGATGAGATAGAAAGTATATAAAGGCTGGGTGAGGAGTAGAGAAAATTAGGAAATCAAGCTGATTATGCTGGCTGTCTAACAGAATACGTAGACCCATTATTGATAAACTATATCAGTTTATAGTCAATGTAAACATAATTTAAAACAAAGTTGCAATAACTTGCTAGTCCAATGACGCCCCTACGGCGTGATAAAAATTTCAAAATGTACATGTATGTGAGAAGGTTTCTCTTTAATATAATCACAGACCTGTAATTTAGCTCTAAATTCGTCAAAACTTTATTTGAGATCAGTGGCCTTGTAGCGTTTGTCATGTGGTTATGAAAATGATAGAACCAACATGACCATGGCACTCAAAGGGTTAAGAGCAATGAATCATGAAAAGACATGAAGGAACAACACAACATTGGAAGTAGGATATGTCAAGCAAACATAGAGTTGTCAAGTTTCCCACGAAGGAACGTGTAGCCTTGGTGCATTCAGAAGAGATTTCTTTGACCATTTATTGACTTGAACTTAAACCTACCCAAAAGGAAAGTACACAGACACAAAAGGGGTGCAACAAGTTTCCTAGCCATTTCTTCGCAAGCATGGTAGGTGCCTTACTATTTTGGTGGCACTACAGCCATGAAGGTCTGTTGCTTCTTTGGATATATACCTTTATCGGAAGAAGGTGCGTAGCAACGATGACTATGTGCTAAGATTAGCAAGTGTGCGCTTGTAAAAATGACGCATGGCTGGAATGCTCCCCAGGGAGTGGAGAATGTGCATACATTGTGTGCGGGTAAGCCTGAATCCGATGACCGGGGTAATAATATGATTGCAGGGCCCTCAGGGAGAACAGTATAAATACTGATGAGGCTACCCTGGGTAAACAAGACATATTATTATTATCAAACATTTGTTAAGCTGTCCACAATCCCACTAGGGATTCATAAGACCACTGTGACAATATAATTCATCACCATTCTTGTCAGCTTTTCCAAATCACATAATTGTCTTCTTAACCTCGTTACACTGTGATTTTCAAATCAAAGCCGCCAAATTAAAAATGTGGCTTGAATCGCATGCCGTTCGAACTCATCTGAACTCGATGATTATATTCTGCAAATAGATACGTGAACATTGAAACACAAAATTCAATAGTGCAAGTCATTTCACTTATCCACAAATTACTTATCTTGGACCAATTTTCCAACAACCAAGACCACAAAAGAATGATGTGAACAACCATAGGAACGGTCGGCTGGTGACCAATTTGACCAAAGAGATACCAGCTAATATCCTCATTGATTTGACCACGTCCTTGTATGCGGGATGTCTTTAGATTTCCATCAAAGAGATTAGTGCCCCCATCATAATTGAAGCGGGTTTAATATGTACTCCTTAGACATGGATCAATCCATCATGAACACATCATCCATAATCAATGTCTAATAGCGGATAATCCGGAAGTTTTGTGGATTCCGATGAAGCAATTGCAGACATTAGGTAGATCATGGGTTACTTGTTTTTCTTCCACTTTCCCTTTCTTCATGAGGTAATCTGGAGTGAACGAATACGACTAAAATGAGCCACTCTAAAATATAGTTTTGGTGGATACGTAAGCCTTCTAGTTTTTACGGTGGGCTTTGGAAATGGTGTTTTATTTTGTGGCACGATTTACACGTATTAGGTGTTACGTCAATGCATAGTATATGAGCACACGTATGAAGCTGTCGCTCGAACACGGAACTCAACATTATTTTGCGCAAGTCCAATTTGGGACATGCATATTTAACCAAAAACGAATCGAAATGGTATTGCAAAGCGCTGCATTCGTTGCAATTGCTCCAATATGTTTGTAACATTCAAACAACATTGTTATGAACATATAACATTATCACCTTAGAAGATGGACATGGATAAGAATGAATGATAAAGAAACGAAAATAGAGGAATTCTTTCATCAATCAATTTCTCTTGAAGACAAAAAGGATTGTCAAATAGCGCCTTGAAATGTAAAGTATTTCACGAGGGTCTGATCCTTGACCCGGGCCGGTATTGCTACTGAATCCCACAGCATTTCGATTGAGATGACCATATTGGACAGATGAATGACAGAATGGCCTAAAGTCATAAAAACAATAATTTTGTTTACCCAGGGAAGCCTCATCAGCCCCAATGCTGTTCTTCCCGAGGGCCCTGCAATTATTATTACCTCGACAATTTGCCTGGTACCCAATTGGACTTGAGTGTAGAGTGGTAAATGTGGATTATTGTATTGCCAAAGATGTTACTGCCGGGCTGGGATTCGAATCCACAACCCCCTTTAGATTGATAGTCAAGTGATTAAACCACTATACCAAGACACCTCCGTATTTAGACGATCAGTGACTAGTAGCACTGATAATTATGACAGAGCACAAATTCTTCGTGGTGAATTATCGTACCATAAAAAAGGCATTGACAACACCATCTGTATAGTGACTTGCGAAAAATTCAAATAATATATCCTTCATTTCCTGTTCAGTCTAATTTTCTTTCCTTCTCTTAAATTCCCTCCATTAAGTTGGATCAATACAAGAAAGATTAACCACTTACATCACTTGACGTATTCCTGCTAAAGTTATCTATTCTAGTGTAATATAAGCTTAAATACGATTAATGCTTTAATGAATAGCCTATTAAAGTCTTAAATACGACTTACAAAGCTCCATAAGCGTTTGAAAGGGAATAACACTAACTGAACTGACAACAATGTACATTATTGTAAACATGTTTTTAAATTCTATTTTCTTTGCCCTTTTTTCTATACCCCATGATGGCTACTAAACAGAGAGTCTTAGAAACCAAAGTCTTTAATCTCCCTTTTAAGCTAATAAGGCAAAAGAGCGTATAAACATTTTATTTAATCCGTAAAAAGAGAGTGCTAATAATTTTGTGTGCACTATTGATTTTGCCTGATAAATCGTCCACATCGTCAACACTTTTCGTCTGGCGTTTTCATACCTAGATACTTGCGTCATACGTTATGTAAGAAAAATACGTCATTCCCAAACGAAATTTCGAAATTACAGACAATCGACACATCCCTTTAAAAGATAAGACGATGTACGACTGGGAAGTCACAGCTCTGTGATAACTCCTTGGTATGGCATTGCAAGTTTGGTATGAGATCGTTTATCTGTTCATTAAACACGTGTAGGACATCAATGTGTGACATATGGAAAGAATCATTCCTTATCATATCAATATAAACAGCATTGCATGCCTCCATTTCGGGTTTACAACGTGTAAGGTGCAGCTATTCATAGCTACCATACTATGGTAGATTTAAAAGGATACTAAATGCAAACACGATATGGATTTTGCGAGATATTAATATCCAATTTAAAACTGCTCATTAAAATTGATATTATGAACAAAACCCCTTTCTATAGTGTTTTCTCTATAATACCTGTATAGCTGTCCAAATGGTACTATGTGGCGGGAATAGTAACACAGAGTTGTCTCATGGTTGTCCACACTTCACCAAAATATGTTTTCTTCAGGGGCCCGCGTGTGTGTGAGAGGGGAGGGGGTTACACCATGCAGAGGCATAATCACCAGGACAGGGTGAAGCTAGTGTACGTTTATGCTCATTTAGGGTGCGTTCAATCGAATTTTCGAAGCTAGAATCACAAACATGAATCACAATTCAAAACGCCGTTACAAAAAGCAAGGTCACTGCGGTTTGCGTTCAAGCGATTTTTCATCAACGCTGATTCTAGCTCATTGCGAGCCAAACCACTGCGCATCACACTGCGCAGTATGGCCCAGGAACTTCGGCGCGCGCTTTCTGGAATTGTTTACGGCCGACTGTCGACTGCTGTTTTGAGCATAGATCGCAATAATAAGACAAAGAATGAGAAGGTGATAGAAGGAAGAAACAAAGAATAACATAAGGAAAGACAGAAAGATAAAGTCGATAGAATGATTAAAACAAAGAATAACATAAGAGAAGGTGAAAGAAGAAAGAATCGAAGAATAACATAAGGAAAGACAGAAAGAGAGAGTGATAGAATGCTTAAAACAAAGAATTACATAAAAGGTGATAGAAGGAAAAAACAAAGCATAACATAAGAATAGAAGGAAGAAACAAAGAATAACAAAAGAGAAGGTAATAGAAGGAAAAAACAAAGAATAACATAAAAATAGAAGGAAGAAACAAAGAATAACAAAAGAGAAGGTAATAGAAGGAAAAAACAAAGCATAACATAAGAATAGAAGGAAGAAACAAAGAATAACAAAAGAGAAGGTAATAGAAGGAAAAAACAAAGAATAACATCAAAATAGAAGGAAGAAACAAAGAATAACATAAGGAAGAACAGAAAGAGAAAGTGATAGAATGATTAAAACAAAGAATAACATAAGAGAAGGTGAAAGAAGGAAGAATCAAAGAATAACATAAGGAAAGATAGAAAGAGAAAGTAACAGAATGATTAAAACAAAGAATAACATAAGAGAAAGTGATAGAATTATAAAAACAAAGAATAACATAAGAGAAGATGATAGAAGGAAGAAACAAAGAATAACATAAGGAAAGACAGAAAGAGAAATTGATAGAATGCTTAAAACAAAGAATTACATAAGAAAAGGTGATAGAAGGAAAAAACAAAGAATAACATAAGTATAGAAGGAAGAAACAAAGAATAACATAAGGAAAGACAGAAGGAGCAAATGATAGAATGATAAAAACAAAGAATAACATAAGAAAAGGTGATAGAAGGAAAAAAAACAAAGAATAACATAAGGAAAGACAGAAAGAGCAAATGATAGAATGATAAAACAAAGAATAACATAAGAAAAGGTGATAGAAGGAAAAAAAACAAAGAATAACATAAGAATAGAAGAAAGAAACAAAGAATAACATAAGGAAAGACAGAAAGAGAAAATGATAGAAGGAAAAACAAGGAATAACATAACGGAACAGGCCACGATGGTATAGTGAACGCAAATTGCATGCAAAGCGGGCGCGCGGTTTTTCCCAAACCGGAAGAGGCTTCGTCATACAATCATGATTGAGAACTCCGTCCGTTCAATCGAATTTTAGCGACCGTGATTCTTTTGAATCATGATACAAAACGCATCTTTTTCAGCGTTTCATGTTTGTGTTTTCAAAGACGTTTATTTTTACGACCGACGAAAAATCGCTTGAACGCAATTGCGTGTTAAACTAAACGTCTTTAGAAACCGTGATTCTAGGGTGAAAAAGTGTCGATTAAACGCACCCTAAGAGTCCGGTGAGATACATTACACCCCGTTCGTTGGGAATACCACCTATTATTTGTCACTTTTCTGGATATGCATTATTCTGTCAGTATCTGTCAAAAAATGCATTTTGTACCTCTATGAGTTTCTGATCACGTTTTCGAGTGCCTGCTAAACGAGGACACCACCTCCTCTTGCCATGGTTACTAGAAAAGGAGTTCGTGCTGCGTCATACAAAATAGATCAAAAAAGCATAAAGAGAGAACACCTCTTGACATTGAAAATGTTCTACGCTCTGTCAGGCATGTTATGTGTGAGCGATGGACGACCTTTAAATACCTGGATGCATCGGAAACTGAAGACCAAAGACATATTTATTTTAACTTGTCACAATGGATAGAAGCTAGACTACACAACAGGGTAACGTTTCACGAAATCTCCGTAAGAATAAGTTTCCGGCATCGCATTGAAAAGTGTGTTTTAAATTATCATGCGTTTCAATGGGATATCGGTGAACTTGAACTTACGACGGTTTCGTGAAACAGTGCCCTGACTGACAACCCTATGTCGCAAATTTATGTCATGGTTTGCGCGCGTTCGAGCCTCACACTGTTTTCTGTTCCTTGTTCCATCGTCTACTAATTCAGTCAAACTCTACCCTGGGTCATGGGGGTCTAAAATCGCGTTTAACAAAGGAAAACTAACCTAGACATCACAGCAACTTTCTTTATTAAACCCGATGTTTAAAAAAAAGCGCCGGGTATACATTTTAGTAAAATAAGGGCCGTGCAGTTCATACATGAACGAAATGTGTACAGTTTACGCAGTTTGATTTACAGAAAGTCTGAACTGTAAAATGTATTGATAAATCCACAAGGAAGACAAATATTGTGCCACGTCTTCTACATAGTGATATTCTAATTAAAGTTTTAAAGCAGCATGTCGATGTATAATATGTTAGTAATATCTACATGACGAGAAACAACGAAAAAGAAATGAGAGTCTAAAATCCATGTACTACACAATGATAGTGCATGATAGTCACTTAGACTAAGCGTAGTCATACAAATGGCAATCAAAAGTCCAACCACAAAGATTAATAAAGCATTACGGTAATTCTTTCCGATTTAACTTGATATCAACGAAGGCTCGGTCATCAGCCGTAGACGTAGAACTATTAGTTTGGCCTTGTATATAGTGCAGCCAGTCGTAATACATCTTCTGCGAAACACAAAGCGCGTGGACATGTGTGGCGCCAATTTCGCGGAAAGAACGCTGAAGTATTTTCCCGCTTCTGAAAACTCTTGGTCTTCTGTTCAATCTCATAATCTTGTACAGATGGACTTTTATCTGTTTCGAGGACGTTGAGCTTACTCATACCATAGGAATTTCATTGCCCTTTCTTCATTCATCTCGCGGGCATTTCGTCATCAATGGCCAAATGAAAACAACTCAACTTCGTATTCGGTTGTTTTGTAATTCTTTGTGTGTGTGTTGTTAAAGCTTTGTTCAGTACCTCGATTGTCGATTCAAATTTTGTCAAGCTTTTTATTTATATGTGAGCAAAACAAATATCCATGTGAAACGTAGGCCTACATTGGAATAAATGAAATGAAATGATATCAATATTTTTTGTTTTTCTACACGAAACAGCCACAATATTAGCTTTGACTCTGCACTACCGAATGAATACATGAATGCACTTTTTATTTGTTATTCCGGACTAGATAGTCGTAATTGACCTTCAATCAGTTAATACACCGTATTTATAAAGATCACACATGTCTATGTGTTATTTCCCTTGCCTTTCCTTCCTTCTCTTTACGTATGCCAAGGTAATGAACACAATATGATCGTTTAGGATACGATGGACGTTATTACACATGCTTATGCCGGCGCCAACATCAACAGCATTTCACCGTGCAAGGCTGATGCACCGGTCACACACACACGAGACCGACGACCGACCAAACGAGGACCCAATACGGTCACGAACCATTCGGTTCGGAGTCAGTGTGACGTCGGTTTGGCGGTGTGACTGAGGTATGAGCTTTGCACACTGATGAAGTACAATGTACTATCTGTGCTAATGACCGTTTAGGTGTATTGAGGTATCAGGTAACGGGTTATGACGTGGAATGGTTAACCCCAACCACATTTAAAATGGCCATCTCCATAAATTGACACTTTATTGAAGAGCCGAGTTCATGTTCTAGTTATAAACTGAACATAGCATATACTATAAGAAATTTAGCGTGCGTGCACACACATAGAGTAAAGTCTTAAACTTAAATGAGCATTGCGTGCTATTTTGACAACAACAACAAAGGAAAAAGAAAACAAATTCCTTGCCTGCATTTCACATAATAATAAATGAAAGCTGAAAATTACACGTTTTTTTGGTCAAGGTCTGCGCTATATTATGTTACATTATGTTATTCTAAGTGGCTTGGATGTAAGTATCAGTAAGGTCAGGGAATTAAAATAGTTTGCAGTATTGTTATTTCGTAGTGAATACTATTCGCAAATAGTCGTAGTTCTCACCGTGATTTTGTGACAGCCCTTCAAGCAAATTCAAATATAGGTTGCAGAACAATAATTGAGCTAAGATATGATACCGGAAACAGGAAGGGTGACGGTGGGTGAGGATGAGGAGGGGAGAAGAATGAGAAGGAGGAGAGCATGGCATAAGAGAAAGAGCAAGATAGTTAGGAAGAGGAAAAGAGAGGTAAAACATTGAGCTGAAGTTACACGACATTTTAATTATTTCCAATGTACCACTCAAGTGACTCAACAAATATTGATATGTCTAACAATTTTGTAAATATTTCGAGTCAGTTGTTATCGAGCACGGAATGATCCTTTAATAATCTCCATTGTGATCGCAGTGACTGGAAAAAGATTCAAGTACACCCACAGCAAAAAGTGAGTCATTTGACACATTTAAGCATAATTTTCGTGAGTCAGGTGTAAATTGACTCATTAGTAACAACCAATGAGTCTCTATTGACTCATTTATATTTCACCAGTGTGTCAATCATGAGCTGACGCATTTGCAAAATGCTTCGACTGACTCACATGGTCGTAAAAAATGAGTCAAGATCGACATAAGAGCATTTTAGAAGAAAAAAGTGAGTCAACTTGAAAGTGAGGCTGTATGCATGCGCGCGCATGCTTTCGTGACGTCATCCAAAATGCGCATTCTCGAGCCATATTTGAATTCCCGATCGACGACGCGACGTCGCCATCTTATATCTTGGATTCAGAAGAGTTTTGACTGCAGCTAGTGAAAAATTGGTACGCATAATTATTCATATGGTTTTAAACGATGATTTTTATGACTGGATTCGTGGGCTGAATCTTCTGATTATTATACAAGTGATGCATGCGTTCATTTTACGATATCCGCACTCGAGTTGATGAGGCTGTGTGTAACTTAACTATCACTATGAACATGACTGACAATGAGAGCGGACAAAATGTACAGTTCCTCAGGTAGACAAAGGAACATCCCTTCACTGCTATTATGTAAAAATGTGTAGAACAGGTGTCACATGCATATTCACCTTTTTACATAATAGCTGTGAAGGGATGTTCCTTTGTCTACCTGAGGAACTGTATATTGTGTCCGCTCTCATTGTCAGTCATGTTCATAGTGTATAGATTCTACTGTATCGCACGAAGCCGTGTCGAATGAAAACATGCATGATCTTGCATCATTGTTTTATACAACGAAACTCCTAGATCCTTGTTATTTGATGTAAAACGAATTAATTCAAGATTGTTTCGTGACAGTATGGGTGACAAATAAATCTCAAGTTAAGGCTTAATTTAGTGCGTACAAAGTAGATTTTTCAGATTCGGGTAGCGGGGCCACCGATTACATCGCTAAAATGTGATATTTTAGGATATATTTTCCATTGCAAATGTGGACAGTGACTCTGGCATGGTATGGTATGTGTGTGATAGGCCTAGGGAGTAGGGGGTCTATGTCATGATGCACCCACAACAAAAAGTGAGTCACCCTTACTCAAATTGATGAGTCACTGGTTTGTCCGTACAGCGAAACACTTGAAGGATCATGTGAGTCACTATGACTCGATACAAATGAGTCTTATTTATCTAAGACTCACTTCAAGTGAGTCTTTAAGACTCATTTGTATCGAGTCATAGTGACTCACATGATCCTTCAAGTGTTTCGCTGTACGGACAAACCAGTGACTCATCAATTTGAGTAAGGGTGACTCACTTTTTGTTGTGGGTGTAAACAGTGTCGATGTACTATGATCAATAAATGTGACGCGGTGACCATGTTTACTATTTTTTTGCGGGTATTATTGTATGACACTTGTTTGTAAATTAACATGAAATATATCCTAGGGATAACTGTAATATTTGACCTTAGTCAACAGGGTTTATCTTGTCAAGGTTGCCTCCATCGTGTGTATGTTCAGACAAGGTGACTTTATAACTTCAAAATAATGTCATTCAGGTTATTTTATACATTAAGTTTTATGCCCGTAAAAATGAGGCAAATCTGTTCACAAGTAATTCATAACAGCGATAAAACAATATTAAAAAGACAATATTCAAAGAAAGAGTGAATAACCCTTTAAAAAATTAATGTGTGATTATCTATTTGTCGTAAGTTAATTCGCACGTAGCTTGACAAAATAAAGAAGTTCAAAGGATTAAACTTTTCTGTTAAACACAAACAGTTCTGCCTGAAATCTTATCAAATGCGATTTTCTCGCAACTATGCAATAATTATATAAAATGAATAAAAATCTTACTTTCATTTATTTCTATTACAAAATATTTTATATAGACCCTTTAATAATTATTTTCACTGTTATTTGTTTAAAATGCCCATCTAATGACCTACAGGTACTCTACTCAAATGGAATGGACTTCGGTGTAATGAAATTTCTTTGATTTGCCGCTATAATGTTTTATGCACATTTCAGAAACACATTCGACCGTGATGCAACCGCGAGCTGATAGGATTGCTGGGAATAATCCTTTCAGAATCCCCATTAGTCAGGTAACAAGAATTAGAAATACCCCAGTCACAACGCCGATCCGACAACAAACCGACTCCAAATTGACCGACTTTTCGGATGCTGAGGGCAATGTTACTGTCTCTGTTTGACCTGTTGTCGGTCCGGTGTCGGTCTCGTTGGTGTGACTGTGTTTTTATTCAGGCCAGATACCCGTTTACACGACCGTCTTTCTAAGGAATTCATACCCCAGTCACGACAACAAGACCGACATCGGACCGACGAAAGACCGAACAAAAAGAAGGCATTACCCTAAACTCTGAAGTTGGTCATTTAGCCAGGAATTGGTAAGACCTTTTGAACGGCTACTCACTACTTCAACGACCTAATTTTAAAGGTAATACAAAGTTTTGGGAAATTTTGAAAATTGGGTGGAGAGTGAATCTTTACAATTTTGATATATTTGGATGCCCCTGTAGATGTATTATAAGCAGTAAAAAAATTAGCTCCTAAAACACTTCTGTTTTCGAGAAAAATTGAATGTAAAAATTTACCGGTGCTCCCGGTAAATTTTGATAAATTTCAAATAGCGCCTAAGGCCGTACAATCGTAGCTGCGACCATGAAAATCTCAGAATATGTAGTTGGGATATATAATTTCCTAACGGGAATAGCTAATCGGTCGATTTCAGTCAAGAAACATTGTTTCATAGCTAAATTAATATCTTGACCTTGAGAGGGAGCTATACAACATAAAGAGTTTATTATTTATAATTTCATAACTTTAGACTCGATTTCAACCGCGACAACGATCAATGTATATCGTAGGAACGCATATGCTTCTAATATGTTAATTTGAACCAAATTCATGACCCCATACCAAAACTTTGTAATACCTTTAAGGGGTTCATATCCAAGTTTATACCGACCAAACGGACACCAGATTGACAATAGACCGAACAAACGACAATCGTTCAGTTCACATTACTCGGAATGGCCAATATACAGTCGGATGTCAATCGGTTTGGAGTCGGTTTGTCGGTGTGACTGCGTTACAAGGGATTCATACTCCAGTCACAAAGACCAAACCAAGAACACGTCGATGTCGAAGAACGGCACTTTAGTACTTAAAACATAAAGAAGGATTCTTAGTGTCACTACTTAGTTCCCTGTGTACATCTTTTCATGGCTTTTGTAAACTGCGTTTTGTCTATTCTCGAGGGTGTATGAAAGAAGCATATTGGTAATGACCATTTATAGGTTAATGTAGTTTAAAATACTATACCACCAACCTACCAACACCACCGACAGCGTGAAAGTGTTTTGGCGTATTAACTTTAGTCCAGTTTTAAGCCAGTCAATTAAGTTCCCTGAATCAAGTAGCACCAGGTGTAAATCATCCCATCTCGTAAATATTATATTTTTCTGTAACTGAATGAATAGTATCGTTCATTCATTTGTTGCAAAATCACTATAAGTCAGTACCAACAAAGAGCTTGACACTTGGCTGTCTTTAAATCACTAGACAGAGTTAACACAGATTTCACTTAGACTTCCTATGTGAAATCGAACCTAAATGTCATAATGTGTCAATTCTTTTTTTCTCCCAAATACATATTAATTAACCACCTCATCAATGACCCTACTCCACTCTTTCTTCAGCCTGGCATTCAAAGAGAACACAATCACTTAACACCCTTTTCAATACGCTTGGGCAGACGTATTTGCGCTTCGATCACTAAATCAATTTGGTCAGACATCGCAAATACAATTAGACAATCATCGTCCAAGTACCATCTCTGTGTTCCCTGACAAGTCCTCATTCACATGCTAATGCTATATGAGTTGAGAAAACAAGGGCAACTTGAGGTAGACAGCAAATATTTGGAGGAGGAGGCACTAATAAATGTGTAGAAATATATCAGTGATTTCCTTGTAATTGGGAGGGAAGTCGTTTTGAACATGGCAAAATAGTTCGCCTTCATTTGCGGTAGATAAGGAGCGATCAAGCATTCTATAACGGGAATTACAACCCATCACCGTCCAATTAGTAGGTAGTCATATATACAGTACACTTCCAGTGCTTCTTTAAAGTTAGAAGATGCAATAAAATTGACAAACAAGATGAGAAATCTTCAGAAGTGATTAACTAATTTCGCTTCCTGAAATATCAATCAAAGGCTACCGTAACTACATCAGCTTAGGACGATGTCCTGGTCACACCGACAAGACCGACACCTTGCATCCAATCCGCCGGTGGCTACAAATTGTCGGTTTGGAGTCGGGGTGAAGTCGGGGTGAAGTCGGGGTGGAGTCGGGGTGGAGTCGGCGTGGAGTCGATGTGGAGTCGGTTCGGTGGTGCCGGACTCTAGATTCAGCAGTACCGCCGGATTAATTTTAATACCATCCTACCGATTCAAACTGACCGATTCCTGCCCACCTGAGGTAATGTAACACTTCATTCTGTCTCTTGGCAGTCTTGAGTCTGTTTGGCGGTGTGACTGATGTATAAACCGTACCGGAATGGCTACATGGCTTTGGCCGTGGTGTCGTTCTTGATTGATTGATGCACCTGCGCATCTAACCCTCCCTATGATTGCGTTCCAAATGTGAAGGTGAAATGGTTACAGCAATCCAATGATTGCGATGCAAGGAGAAGCTCGCTTGATAATGACAATCCCATTGTGGATTGATAGAAGGCTAGCTCGAAGGTGATAAGGGCTTCTTGACTTGAAAAATCACCAAGTTTAATTATCGCTAGGATTTATTTGTTTTGCTCCTTTCCATCATGCCATTTGTCGTTATTTACATCAGAAAGTGCATCATATCATGTTCATCCCACCCCTTGATTCGTCTGGTCATTTTATTTCACACTGAATTATAGAAATGAACGATATCTGTCAAATGAATGCGATAGGAAAAGAGTATAGTAATTAAGGCAGAAAAGTGAGGTAATTGCGACGTTTGGATCGACAAACAACATGTAGTCCGAATTATATTAAACGTGTTATATTGCTTTCCAGAGAATGTATTTTTGTGCAAATTTTTGTCCAAGTTCATTTTGCTGGTCCAAAAAATAATAACTTTTTTTTTCGTCAGTTCAGAATTTCTTTCAGGCAGTCTCTCTCTCAAAAGGGCAATTTCAAGAATTGTATAATTAACTGAAGCAGACCAGCATGAGGAATTCACATGATTAAAGCTTCGACTGGCGGAAAGGGTCAAAGTTTTAAGAGATAGAGAATGGCCTTAAAAAAGAT
Organism: Strongylocentrotus droebachiensis; assembly: GCA_035222895.1. Taxonomy (NCBI): domain Eukaryota; kingdom Metazoa; phylum Echinodermata; class Echinoidea; order Camarodonta; family Strongylocentrotidae; genus Strongylocentrotus; species Strongylocentrotus droebachiensis. The sequence goes on along the minus strand of JAVYIG010002832.1, from coordinate 178,762 downwards.
GCCAGCTGCTTGTATTAACGAACCCCCATAAGTCAGCGAATCAAAAGAATAATACAAAAAAAGTGTCACTTAGTAGTAGAATTAAGTAGGTGGCTATTTCTGGTTTTAATCGTCATGTAAATACCCATCAAAAGATGAAAATGTGATACCGACAGTTAGTGTACACATTTTCTTTAAAATAAGCATCCAACATTGTGTTGTAATTGCTTAAAAATACATTTTCTTACTAATGACGTGCGTGGTATTGATCAAAGAATAATGATAAATAAAATCTCTTTATAGCTTCATAGAGGTCCACCTGGCGGGATTAAGTCTTGTATTTGATGACGTCATCTGTGCTTCATCCATATATCGAAAGGAGGAATTAAAGCTGAAGTCGGCCAGAGGGGTCAAGTAAAGGTGACCAACAAAAAATTGTAACATCTTAAGTAGAGGAGGGCTGGTACGTGTGTTTCCTTGAAATGCCGGCAGCTTAATAGGAGAGGGATGACGTTCTATTTGTTTACACTTGAAGAGTTTCCTCTCTCTCCAAGAAAGAACCGTGGAGTAACTCTCGACCGTTCTAATCCTGTACCCCCCACGAAAACATACTTGAAAAAGTTCAAACTCACCGATTTCTCTCTTTTATATATGCATATGGAATGGTTGGGATGTCACGGATAAAAAGAATAACATGAATATGCGCAGTTTTGTTGTTGATATTAATGTTGATGCAGGAGGGGGTAGGACGGGGGTCTTATTAAGGTCAATACCGAAAGAAGAAGAACAAAAAATTCTATGCAAGCGCTTACGTACCTCAACAAGTGTATTAAAAAAAGTAATTTTTTATGTTTACTTGAAGTATATTCAAGCTGCCATACCTTTTTGTTAGGTATATTTTATTGAACGCAATACGAATCCCCTTACATTAAAAGGAAAATATGGTTTGGTAATAGGTACACTATAAGTACGACAATGTGAGTTATACATATAGGCCTACATGGCTTCTCTCAGTACATCTCGGCATGCTTTACTTTCTTTGTTCCAGTTGCGAATACCTCTAAAGAAAAAAGGGAACAAATACAGGGATGTGAGGGAATTAAGTCCAAGTTTGTGGAGCTGTGACGAGGGGGGAGGCGGGGACACTCGTCAGCGCGCACCTGATCCAGGAATGGTTTTAACAATGACACTAAGTAGAGCTAAACTATAGCACTTACGACCACAAGGTCTACTTCCGAGAAGGATTGTGCTTTTCCTAAGCTCAGCAAATAAGTAAAAATCAATTGAAAAAGAGCAAAGTGATGATTTCAGTTGGTAAACACGATCACTACGTGACAAAGGTACAAAACAAATTAGAAGTAGAGGCAGGTGAACTGATCGAAAAATAACAGCCAGCAAAATGGAATAAAAGTATGCATTTTGATGTTAGTTGTTTGATTGTTAGTTCCCACATAGTATTTTTGCAATGTATAACGCTTAGAAATCGCATATGACTATTATTATTCATTATTCCTAAAACTAGAGTATGTTCGATATTTTCTTTGAATGATATTGGTTGTTACAAGATTGAAAGGATGACAATCATCTAACAATTATAGCACTTATCACAAAGGTTTATGAAATAGAAAATTCAAGAATTATTATCCACAATACTACTTTCCACCGAGTGCAAGTGATACATTGCACATATAAAATGTGAAGAAGAAATAAGAAACATGTAATAATTGCATCAGCTACACTGCTTCTATGTATGATGTTAACGTACACATCATTCTCACGTGAATGGGTTTGAGAGGGGAAAGTTATCATGTTCTTTGTCATCACTTATTATTTAATTTTTTTCTTTCACTAGTTTAACGAGGCACGATTTCTCCTCTCAAATGTCCCAGGCCCCATTTCGCATTCCATCGCCATCGATTTTAAATTGTGGTGGTGACTGGAAAAGTTTTAAATGGGTGTGCGGTGCTTCAAACAATTCAGGGGATCAATGCCTAATCGCTAAGTCGATGAGAAGAGTATAGATGTGGGTTTAAGGTTGATAATAGGTCTTCAGCTAATGATGCTGTAAGTCAGTATAAGGCCCTTTGGGAAATATTGATTGAATAGCGGTGCCCGGTATTTAATGTATTTAGAGAGAGGAAAAGCGGAATTGAAATAAAACTTTAAATAGTTATTTCCAATACCTTCAATTAAACCAATTCCAAACCTCCTTCTCCATCCTTCGTTTGTTTACCCCTTTCTTTTTCCAATTTTCATTAATTCTTTTATATTCATATTGAGACGTCAACTTTTATCGATCGCTGTTCCCCAGCACTGTCTAGTTTTTTTGATTGGGGTCCAGTATAATCATGTGGGGGTCTATTGCGTTGACTTGCACCTGTCACTACGGTGGTCGCCCCCTATCCGCCCCCTATCCACCCGTGCCCCCTGAGCATGATTCTAAGAGTCGGCTTACGGCAGGTGGTTCCACTGTAATCTTGATTCAAGTGGGATCTTGTTATCTTTTATTCAAAAGTAGACATCAATCCACGACAACATCTTATTGTCGATGCATCCCAGCCTTGCAATGAAAAACACATTATACCCGAACTACTTTACTGAATGCAGCATATCAAAGCGCATTAATTCTATAAGATTTTTTTCGATGAGGGCATAAGAATAGCGCAATTACACATCAAGTAATTGCTGTCAATTTTGTTGGTTCAAATTTGATGGCTTGTTTCAAAAGAGCACGCACGCACTTGTTACTCTTCGTAACACGGCGGGGTGTTCCTCAAGGGCGCGTCGGTGCACCTCTATTGTAATCTTCCTGATCGGTAACACAAAGGTTGCGTGACACCCCATTGTGCGCACCCAACAAGTCGATATAAATTGGACAGACAGACATTGATCTCTCTAAAGCAGAAATAAAGAGGGTTAATGTTCAACCCTGCAAGGTCTCGAAGAAATCAATAATTTGAATCGTTTTAATTTTGTGGTTTTATGGAATCGAGACGGTTGATTAGGGGATTAGGGGATTTTCCTGGGAGTAGTTGAGGAAAGCAAGAGAAAGATAGAATGAACCAAGACGATCAAAAGTAAAGACGGGAAGAGAGAGAGAGAGGAGGAATCGGTGTCCAACCCTCGTGTCAAGGAATAAAACATATGAAGAAGAAACCTTTTGCATTTATGAGCATGAAAACATCCTCGCTTTTTATAAACGTTTTCCTAAATCTCCGAGAAAAATAGATAAGACAAGACCAAATAAGCCTTCAATGTCAGCGCGCTTCAGCATGGCTTTGTAAACCACGATCACCAAACAAAACAAAAAACGGAGAGAAGGAGAAGAGAGAGACAGAGGGAGATACAGAGATCGTGACCATGCAAGAAGCTTTTCATCCATGATTTCATACATCATCGAATGTCAATTAGAAGTAGTAATACCTCGGTGGTTAGAAACATTTGATATAAAGTGGATGATAAACCCCGTTCATACATGACACTGTAACCCGCCTCAGATATCAAATGAGCGTGATGCACTTCATATTTCTACATCTTAGAACACGCCGATATGTACATAACTAGTCTTGTTTAAATCGATGTATCCTCTTTATATCCTCATATTTGTTCATGAACATATCTCGATTCAGATGAATATAGGTTATCAATCCATTTTTTTTCTTGTGTGTTTGTATTCACTTTGCTCTTTTTGTATAAATCGAACGTTACTACTACTACTACTACTACTACTACTAAAACTACCATTACTGCTCTACTACTACTAGTACGACTACTACTACTGCTGCTGCTGCCACTACTACTACTACTACTACTACTACTACTACGACGACGACGTCGACTATTACTACTGCTACTACAACTACTATTAATACAACAATTACTATACCACATCTACTTCTACTATTGCAACACTGCAAATCTACAACTACTACAACATCTAATACTACAAAATGGAAAATTTACAACTACTACTACTACTAGTACTACTACTACTACAAGTACTACTACTACTACTACTACTACTACTATACTAGGCCTACTACTATTACTATTACTACTACTACTTCTACTACTACTACTGCTACTACTACCTCTAAATGCCTCGTTTACACGCAAATGACCGAAGACTATCACGACTTCTGAGACGGCTTACTCCGTGGTTTTTTTCTCGTCAAGCGTGAACGAGGTTTCATTAAGCGTCATCGTTGACCATGAAAGGATTACATAACCGATGAGTTTCGAAGCTTCTTGGAATGATGAGGGCTACGACGTTCACCGCAATCCCGGAGGTCGTATTAGGATGGGTCGTGAAAGACAATGCTATTTTGTGAGGCGATGAAAGGGTTGCCAAAGTTGAGAAGGGGAGCTAGGGGCTTCAGAATACATATTATATGTCAAAATGAGTGGGCAAATTTTAATGTTTGAGATGACTGTTTTTTCAGTGGCGGGGTTCGTGAAAAGTTCGACAATCTGGTAGACACGTTTGATCTCAAATTTGTCCATATTATGTGCCTCTTGAAGAGGCATTTAGAAAAGGGGATATTGAATAAAGAAGGAATAAAATACAGGGTCAGCACATGAGCAAGCATCCCTTTATCATATCTCCATACAACATAGAAAGGGGCCTTTCTTCCATCACATAGGGCAATGATGACTTCAAGCCAAAGTGTGACGTTACCATGGCAACGTCGAGCATCCATACATCACATTTCAAGACCCTTACGCACAAAATTTCGCAGCTGCGCCTCATTTTCCTTCGAAGGTGAATGAAATTTGTTCACCTTGGTCGAACCCGCCCCCCCCCCCCCACAAACAAAAATCAAATATTGCCTGTTACATCACAGGTGGAAAGACATGATGGCTTGTCCCTTGCCACTCCTAAACATTCTGTCGAGCCTCCACTCTCTCCTTCCAAATTAGAATCTCGAGAGATCTATTTATGTGTCTCCCATGTACCAAACATCCTTGACCCCCATCTTAAAGGTACATTATGACATTTACAAAATCGGCCACAAATATCGTTATTGTAGCGTTAATTTTTGTTGGTAACTAGATACTAAGTTTTAACGCAATTGCTAGTCAATTTCACCGTATTGCCGTAGTTTCTAAGCACTAAATTTTCCACTCTGACATTGCGATGTGAGTAAAATCGCTATATTTGCAAAGCAGTATTAATGAACATAATGTAACATAATAATAGGTTGGAACGAAAATATACAAGTCCAAATTTAAGCAGAGAGCAAGATGACCGAACAGTCGAGCGAAATATTTCTAATTCCATAAAGGAAAACAGCAATTAAGAGTTTAAATTAATAAGTGGGTTTTACATTAATACACTTACACAAGTGTATACGTCAAGTACGTCTGGTTTCTTCATATAACACATTAAACGATAAATCTCGTTTGAAAATTGCACGCATGCATTAGTTTCTGGTGTGATATAGTATTCTAACGCACATTTCAATCATGAAAGCAGGTAAACTGAAAGAAAATCGGTACATGCACCTTTAAAGGCACGTCATAGTCTTTATCATAACAAAACATGGGTGATTATGTTCTTCGATATTGATGTTGGCATACGAGTTTTATGATTCACCTTTTTCCTTCCTTCCTCTCATTCTTCCTTCCTGCATTCTATTTCTTTGGTCATTTGAATTTCCAATAGTAGAAAAAAAAAGTATCTGTCTTTACACTTACAGGTGTAGATCAGATGGTGTGTGTGTGGGGGGAGGGAGCAAAAACATTAGACATTAAAGCAGTCTTAAATTTAGGGGGCAGGGTGGATAAAAAAAACGTGGGAGCCGAAGAAAGCTGAAATGATTTTTTTTTTTTAAATTGCACGTTGCCAGTACTTGCTATTTATATTAAATTTCAATTTTTTGAAGAAAGTTTGCTTAAATTTCGGGATGCATGGTAAACAGAATAAGCATACCCTGGTGATACCAATATAAGCTGATACAATGACAATGTCAACTTGTCAAGTTGGCAGTGTATAGGTCCATAACATCTGGTTCACGAGTCGTATAGTTCATAAGAAAATCAAATTGCTGGTATTCAATCCTGTGCCAACAAAAAATGAATACAAAGGGATTAAACATGCATTACTTGCGTTTTACAGATATCTGAAAAGGAGAGTCTGTGACGTACAAAGAGCGTGGTGTTTACTATTATAATTTTCCAGGGTAGCAACTTATGAAAGAGGATTCGTTTCTCGTTTTCGTCATCCGCTTGGTGTGTCTTTTTCAAACCCAAGATCTTCGCCCTTTTGTCTAAATCCAGATGAAGCTTAATAGGCCCTTATGAATAATTCACTTTTTGAGAAACTGAAGGCGTTTTCCACGCTGCGTAGGCAATGCTATTTACTGAGCGAGAGTAAAAAAAAACACAACTGCACGATGCGCAGTTCGTTACTGCTGAGAAAGTAACTAAAATTCGTTTAATACATTTTTGTATAATATATATGAAAACATATTGTTACATTTACTTAACTTGAGGCCTACAGTGTATGATACCATTACCAATGCTAGAGAATTTAAAAACTCGCAAGAGGCGTTCATGTTATGACTTTATTTACTATAGCTTGTAGAATGCATGGAGTTTGGCCTTGACAAAAAAAGAGGTGAAACAAAAAATGTCTGATTTATTTTGGAAAAGCCCTCCCCGGTAACAACATCTGTCCCCCTTGTCATAACTCGCTTATCATGATCATAAATTTTCAAAATGGAGGCTTGGCATGACGATGGTTGTATACTCGACCTCACATCATTGATCCATGACCTTTGTGACCTCGAGGTCACACACACACACAGAGGTCACATTAAAGTTGGCTGATGTTCTATAGTTTGTTGCCAAACATGCGCTGATAACATGTTGATGAATGTGAAGACATACAGCATTATATCTGGTGATTGACAAATATTCAAATGAAAGGAGTTAGGATGGACTCGTCTAATACATTCCTCAAGTCCTTAGTTTAAAAAATAAGGACCAATATTTTCCTGCATTTCAATTCACAAGATTTAAAGGAAATCTAAGATGAATATCCTATATATTAGATGTATCTTCATTTAACCAGGGACTTGTTATTTAACCTACATATTTTTTTTCCCCAACAAAAATCAGTAAAACTTAAATCGCATCCATTTAATAATGCAATAAAGCTTAAAAGGGTGGGGCTGCAAGCAGACATACAACTGTACAGCAGTGTTGATAATAAGACGCTTTTTTGCAGACGGTTAAGAATGAGGCTGTATTCCAATTCCATATTCTGATGCATTCTGAGATGACATTTGGCGCCTCGTGTCGCATCGTGAACTATAGATACCACGCATATAGGTATGACCAAAGAGATACCTCCTTGGTGTGACAATGCACCCCAGCTATGCCCACGGGAGGAGGAGGGAGAGAGGGAGAGAGGGAGAGAGAAAGAGAGAGAGAGAGAAAGAAAGAGAGAGAGAGGAAGAGAGAGAGAGAGAGAGAGATAGAGAGAGAGAGAGAGAGAGAGAGAGAACCACGACGTGACAGAAATAGATCAAATCATCTAGTATTCATCGTGTCATATATTCAAACCTGAATTTCTTTTCCTTCCCCTCTCTCCCCGGGGAAAATCGACTTTTGGCTTCGTGCCCTTTTAGACGAATAATCGGGGGCCCAGGGCGAGTATGTCTCCGAACAATCCACCCATTATATTAATGTTTAAATGCCATCCCGTAATACTGCCGCCCCAAGCTATTGCAGGATTACGATTGAACGGCGACGAAGATAACAGTCGTGAACGAAAAACAGACCATAGGCAAGTACGCCCACGACATCGTATACGACGAACACCGTGGATGAGGAAGAGGAGGGTGGAGGGGGGGGGGGGGGGGTGATGGTGGTACATCCGGCTTTCAGGTTAATTAGTCTGCGGAATTATATTGATTCGGGTATTTTCTATAACAGGGTACGACATTCCTTGGAAAACCATTTTACAGCGCTATATATAGGTGACATAAACATAGTCAGGTTGAGACAGATATATATCTAAACGATTCTGAGTTCTGACTCGATGTCTTCCGTACGGGCATTTTAGGGGTGGATGACAAGCAAGGCATAGCCCATGGACCTACTATCTCACTCCATTTACTTTACTCATTATATTTAATGGAAACCATTAATAGTTGGCCTATAACTATAAGTCAACAGAAAGTTAAATATTTTGAAAATCGCATTTTCTCATTAATTATAGGTCTAATCCGTACAACGTAAATTTATCAGATTATCAATCACCTTTTCCCGTGCTATTTACAGTTTGGTATTTTAGTCAATTTGTTATCACACTCAAAACTCCAAATACGCAACAACTGCTCAATCAGCTATTCGGAATAACTTCAGTTCTTTCACAATATAATTGTATGGCAAGTACTCGATGTCATACCTATAATGACAATGCATAGAATATCAATTTCACAGTTATGGACCTTCTTAAAAAGGCCTTTCAATTCCCTTGACCCCTGAATTAGATCACGTTTCGCAAGTACGTTAACCTTATACTTTATTTGCATGTTTTTACAAGATACAACCGAGAAAATAAAAAATAAATATTTACACTAAACATAGTGGCTAGCGTTTGGGGTGACTATCGAAATAGCTCGACTTTGGTTGAAGATTTATTAAAGTAAAAGGGAAAGAAGGAAGAATTTTGAAATGCTTTGATAATCAACCATAATTTTTCGTAAAATAGTACACATCACGTAAGTACAATGTAACATATTCGTCACGCGATTTTACGATTTATTCCACCGTTTGTAGAGATTAGAAAATAACTATCATGGTAATTTCTAGACTATAGACTCTCTGATTTATATATACATTTTAAAATTTCCTCGTCGTATATTTTAGCAAAAAAGGGGCGTAATTGATCGCTGGTGAAATGAAGATGTATTCTCGCATGGGTATAATTATTGGAGGCGGAATCAGATGGCTCAAAATGGGGCTTTCAGGTTGAGCGACATGACGAATAGACATCGCTCCGAATTGACAGGTGATTTTCTTTTTATTTGTAATGAAAGGAGGATAATCTGCATAAAGGTGATTTGAGTCAATTTTCAGAGAATCTAAACGTCAAAGAGGAACGGGAAAGAAGATTGAGAACAAGGGGATTAACTAAAAGGGGAGATTACTTGATGACAACGATGAAGATGATTATGACGACGATCATCATCTGAATGATCATCTGAAATGTATAAATCAACATCAAAAGCTAAGACCGCAAACAAATCTCCGTGTTCGTACGTATTACATGTATTTTGTGGTAGTCTAGTTATTTTGGCAGTTTCCTTGGACCACATTCGCAAAAGATATAAACACAAGAGAACTGACAATTCGACCCAAAATGTACATGAAGAACTGAAAGAAGGATCTACAAATCGGAAAAGGAGGGTGGATGACGGCGAGTAGGAAAAAAAAAAGGGGGGGGGGCGTTCACGCTCTTCATCCCAATACAGCATTGCACATGGAGGGAACTTCGCCGAGTTAAAGATGGGATATTGAGGAACATTCTCTTTCTTTCTCGCGGATGAAATTTCATCTCATAATGGCGCCAGGGAGAATAATCGGAGGAACAAATCTAGGTGTTACCACGGGTTACCGGTGCTGTTTTTCTCTCTCAACAGAATATTACACATCAGAGACATCGTGTGTTGCTCGGCACCCGGAATGCATCAGTTTTGTCGCCATCTCGTCAAGAGAATTGTAATCTTATGAAAGGAATGGAAGTTGGAGGGTATATTTCCTTTTCCCGAGATTAACCGTGTTTCGAACTAAACAAGAGAGGGAATTGTCTATTTTGGACACAAGAAAGGAGAATCGCATTTGTGTTGTCAAGAAAAGAAACGTCGATGATGAACTGCTGTAAACGATATGAATTTTAGAACTAATACAATATGATTTCACAATAAGAAATTTAATACACGGATAAAACCCTGTGAAAAAACTTGAGGGGAAAAAGCAAAACAAGGAAAGAAAAAGGAAACAAAGAGGAAAGAGAAAGAGAGAGAGAGAGAGAGAGAGAGAGAAAGAGAGAGAGGGGGGGGGGGGGTAGAGAGTAGAGAGAGAGAAAAAAAAAGAGAAAGAGAGAAAGAAAGAGAGAGAGAGAGAGATAGAGACCTCTCCCCCTTATTCAAAGATAAGAGCCTCGTGATATGAGACCTCCATTGTGACGTCACATTACGCTCCATCTGACTGAAAGGCTGGTTAAACCTGCCGTATCGCTTTATCCGAATTTAACTGGAAAATTAGGGTTATTAGTCTGTCATTGTAACGATTATATCCTTTATAATGAGGGTTTCTTAATTCTTAATAAATCTTTAAAACCGCAAGCTGAATGGAGTATGCACCATGCTTGAAATCCCTGTCTTCTGCGAGAATGTTCTAATCGCAAGATCTTAAACTATTATCTATTCAATAATGACCACTTTGTTTGTTTACATTTTAATCTTCTTTCCTTCTTAACTTACACCCCATCTCGAAAGAAAAGACATAACATGTTAGAAAGAAAAACAATTTTTTATATACGTCCATCATTCAAAAAAATATAATCTTCGATACTTCCTACATCATAATATAACAAAAATGGGGTGATTTATACCAGAATATACATGGTACATGACGAACCAGAACGGTATTTTTTTACATCCTTATTATAGCCCTCAAGGATGTTTAGGAATTATTTGACAAATGAATGACTACACAGAATAAGGAAGGATTCAGTGTGTATCATTATATCAGAGTAATGGTTCGCTGTTTATAGTATAGGATGTGTCTATATAAGGAGTGATTATAAAGGCCATTAACTTTTTACAACATAAAAGAGAAGCAAAATACAAAAAAAAGGGGGGGGAATATGTCCGTATATAAAATACGACAATAAATTTATCAGACATAATCCACAGGCATGTATTCACCCAATGCTACTGTTACAGCATGACCGTATACTTTCCGAACTCGAAGCCAAAACAAGCGATTGCCATGATTGCGTCACTAAGAAAACAAAACAAAACAAGCATAAACGACCAAAAACGAGAAAAGATATTTCATCGAAGGGCAGGTCAAATATTATTGCCAAAGTTCATCTTTAAAGGTCTTTGATATTAATAGCCAAATCATAAAAATCAGGTACTTTATAGCGAAACGATCTAACAAGGTATAGACTTTGGCTTCTGTTCAAGGTGGACATTCCCCAGGATGGTTTGTCGGTATTCACAGAGGACTCGTTCAAACAAAATATGAGAAATAATTCAATTTTAAGGAGGCCCTCCAAACCGAGGGTATCTTTCTAAGCAAGGCGCCGCACCAACTAAGGTAAATAATAAGAGGAATGGTGGATTTATTCATGGACTATACATAATGGACAACAATTTTTGTTGGCTACTTTTACACGTATCAGTTGTAAAATGATTGCAACAGTTACATTTTTAATATTATTATGACGATTTCCCGTCATTATTTGGATTGTAATACATGTACTTGTACATGGACAGGCACTTTCATTATAATCTTCAAATCACAACATTTTTAAAAAGGCAACACCAAAAAGGGTATTCCCGAACTATTTTGGCAACATGGTTCTCAAAATTCTATACGATGTAACAGAATAGCCAAATTGTACACCAAAGTTATGTTGTGTTTTTTTCAGAGAAATTTAGGCTTGAAATAATAGACCCCCCACGATTGATTTCCAAGTTATACACCAATATACCAGCACATGATATAATACCACACGTGTGTAGGCGCCAACATACTACCAGCAAGGCTTATATGCTCACTGGTATAAAAAGAACGGTTTAATTTTCCCCATAACGTTTTCTTTTCTTTTCTCAGAAAAAGGGGGTTCTATGTCTTTCCTAACACGCATGAACTAAAAATTGTACTAAATGCACACCATAAAACATCGCTATCTTCTTCGTCAGTTCTTACCATCGTTCTATTGCATTATGTCAATTAAATTGATTGATTGACTGGACCACGTAAGGCAAAACCAGTATCTTCAATGATATTATTTTTAAATGATCATCGTATTGAATTCTTAAAAAAGTCCCGTTTTTTCCAAATTGGGGATGTCATCCCTTAAGCGCCTCTCCCATGGCTATGCCCCTGTGACGTATGTTAGAGAGAGCATTGGTACCAGGGGCGTAAATCCGTACCGAGGAGTGGGGGGATGATCGGCGATAGCCATCACATACTACACGCCAGGCGCGTACGCAGGATTTTTTCAAGGGGGGGGGGGGGGGGGGTTTAACATTTATAAATCGGGCCGAAAATTTCGCAACGACTCAGCCGACCGCTGTATAAGCAGGGGGGGGGGGGGGGTAAGAGGACACTTTTTTTTTGAGGGGGGGGGGTCTCCAAAAAATCGCAACGACTCAGCCGACCGCTGAATAAGCATTTTTTTCAGGGGGGATGATATCAGGGGGGGGATGTTTGTACAGGCCATCCCCCCTACTTCAAGCCAGGGGGGATGCAGCCCCCCATCCCCCCGGGATTTACGCCCCTGATTGGTACCCATCTCATGTTGACTCGTCAACGCCATCCTTAATGGAAGGTGAGAACCAATGTTTGATAGTGAAATAGTTCCCATTATCTTGTCATGTTTATTCTTACTGTAGATTGAATGGGGGTAGGGCGGAGACGGTGGGGGAGGGGGTCTTTTAACAAGGTCAGACTAAACATCGTATAAGGGTCTATCATTGGAATGGAAACTACACTGACACACAATCTGTATTCAATTTAAGTAATCATTGACAAGGACTGTAAGATATTGCTCTTGAAGACTATTATGAACATGATGAAAGGCACATTTAACATTCATGCAATTTTTTCTTCATAATGATAAATATTTCTCTCCTCATGGGCATATTTCATCGAAAAATTTCAAATAATGGACACTCTTCTAATTTAGACTGTATTTGAAAGAATACATACAGTATATCATGGAATATAAAAAAAAGGGGAAAATCATGGCTACTTTTAAAGACGGGTTATATATTTTCAGATTACATGTCTATCACAGAACAAATAGGTATAAAAGAAAACTCACTACTCAGTTTAATATTACCTCATACCATTTTATTAGATTTTAAATATATCGCATGAATTGCATGACACTAGAAAAGTTTGCGAGAAGGTGTAGGCATGAAACACATTTCGAACAAATTCCTCCTATATCTTAATAAAATGCAGTTCGATAATTGTTATTATTTGACTTTAAACCATTTTATTACAACGCCACGATAAAAATTCCAACACGGATCTACTGTATATCTATGTCTTTACAATATGATTTAGTTATAAGCATGTGAAATATAAGAAGAATATCAAATAACGACATAAACTTCGGTCACATATCTTCCGCCTATAAATACACACAGACGGATCCCCGAAATTCATATCAATATTTAAGCACCAACATCGTTTCTCCCTCCGGTCAATAACAGTTTTAGATTATGATCCAATATCGAAATAAATTGTTTGGACCATGACGATCGCTGCTTCTCCTTCTTTTAATATCCCGATCCATTCAATTTACTACATCAAGATGGTGCATCATAACAATATTTACCTCCAAAGGTCAAATTTGCTTTGCCCAGCTTTATAATCCCAATTGCATATAGATTTCTTCAATCTTCAAACATGGATGTATTCGGGACAAAGTCTACTCTACGGAATTTGACAGTACATCTTCAGAGGTTAAAGAAAAGGTTGAGTTCTGGGAAAAAGTGAAAAATAATTTGTGAGATTTATCATTCTTTTTATGTTAGTGTGGAAGCGTATTATAAAAGACCAATGCCTACTGAAAATAAGATTGGCCTTTTAGATGACGTAATATTCGAAATATGACAAATAACAGCTTGAGGTTCGGGACCGCAACTTTCATGCCACAAGTTTGTGTAGTCCCATATAAACAATTTTGTGTATAGTGCGTGTGCCTGTGGCCAACTTCCTGCTATCATTTTGATGATTCCAAAACTTCACATTATACAAAAATAGGTACATATAAATGCTACATGATCAACCTTTTCCCAGTCGCTTTTACATAGTTTCTTTCACAATGCAATCGCAAGACCAGACCTCAACTAAATCTTTAAACAATAGCAATTTCCGCACAGCATCATGTGAGAAATGTCGGAGAAGATGTGCTTGTGAACTGTCAGTGGGTATGCTCTTTGTATAGATCCAATCTTTCAATTATACAATGTACGAGCAAATTGTTGAGTTTGTTTAACGAAAGTAAGAAAACGTAACCTGCAATCAACTAATTGGATTCTTTAGAGCAGGTAGTTATGCCGCAGGCGTTTTAGAGCGTTGACAGTTTTCTTATAATCCCCCTTGTTTGTCGAGGCATGGATTTTTTAAAGCGTCCTTCCGATTAGTTGAACCAACTTTGTGTCTGTGATACGTATTATGGATGAGTACAATTGCCTCGAAAGAATTGACATTCAGTTCTTCGAAATTAGAATCTACATGCGATTTCCCATTTTTGTTTGTTTAATAGCATTATGTTTCAAACTCTCAAGCTTTTAGCATCCTCGTGAAAGTAAACATTTCATACCTCCTCTTTCATCATCATGAACTCCGATCTTCCTGCCTTCTAATTCCTCTTAAATGTTTCATGAGAAAGGTAACATTTCTTCAGACAATAAAGATACATGATACCAAAATGGCTGCCTAACTAAAAATAAAAAAAACATTACAAGGTGAGAAGTTTGTATATTAGCTTGTGAGGCCTAATGCATATTTCTTTTCCGACACCTATCCTTATCTCTGTAAATGGTAATACAATATTTAAAGACAAAGACGAGTACTGGTCTTTACCCCTTCTCTTTTCTTTTATTCCCCTTTTTGGGGTGTGCCCCTTGCCCCCTTATGCCTACGCCGCTGACCTAAAGCGTATATGGAGGGTAAATCAAGCGAACAACCTTGAATGTTACATGCCCGATCCATTCAGAGGAATGTAGTACATGCTTTTAAGTTCACTGAACATTTATTTGTACAGATTTCTTGCCTCTATCTCAGCAGAGGGGACTGGAAAGGTTACCATTTTTGACGAGTCAATGCATGGTGCAGTGGGGTATCCGCAACAACGGGTGTAGGCGGGGTTGACCCCCTCCCTTCCCTCGATTCCCTCGAATAAAAGCCCATGAAATATAGGCCCACAGCATAGCGTGAAGCCAGCGTACATCCCCGGTAGAAATAAATGCAACATAATATTATCTAATTGGATATCCAATACATTAGGCAGTCCAGACAAATTACGCCTCCCATCATTCAAGGGGACCCCCCTTTTTTGTCAATTCCTGGATACGCCACTATATGGTTTGACCATGGTCTGACAAAGCCAATGGCTAAAAACGGAGGCACATCATGTGCCGTGCCTCTCTGATTGAGCCTTGAGGTACATGTACTGGATGAACATTTCATTATGTAAGATGCAGCATGGAGATGATTGGTTGGTGTGTTGATATAAATGAAGGCAGACAAGAAGATGGGGACGGAAATATTGGAATGAAAAGTCAGAGGCGTTGCTATAGAGAAATTCGATTTGGGCGGCGAATCTTTTTGTTGCCGGCCAATTTGTCAGTTGAAGAATTGGGATAGAAAAGTCCTGAAATGTGTAGCATAATTACAGACAGGCAAACTAACGCTTTCCAAGAATTTGTATACAAAATTTAAGGGAATTGAGAGGGCAGCTTTTAGTGGGGTTTGATATTGGATGAGGGGGGGGGGGGGGGAGGTGGTATTAAAGGATGAGAGACGGGGACAGAAAGAAACAAAGCGGAGATATCCAGTGACATTGAGACCGAAACACGGCCATACAAACATATAAAATGCATTAACATGATCATAATTATAAGCACTATCATAAATAAACCGTGTTCAAGAGTTGTACCATATAGAAAAAAACCCACGAAACGCAAATTTCAAGTAAAACGTATAGAGGTACTAATAGGTTGTAGTTTCAGTTGTGGCTGATAGACTCTCAAAAAACGATTATGATAAGGGTGTAATTCCAACACATGTTTACATAGATGGGCAATAGTAATAAAACAAACATTCACACATTTTCTAAGCATTTTCATAGCTAATCTCGAAGAAATGACCATTTCTTGCTTAGATCGAAAGCGAGAAACTTCAGACAACAGTCATGTAAGCGAGCATGATGCATGCATTAGGACGATTTTATTGCAGCATCTATATATGATGACATGTTCAACACCCTCCTTAAACATCATTTTATCTCGACATGTATGTCTACGCATGTCCATGTAGATTAAACAGATAAAGAAGCCTCGATTTAGCCACGCGATGTCATCATTGCGTAATGACTATTTAATTACTTTATCTCCTTACACAATGAGAGGTAGCGAATCAATATACTTCCCTTCGTTGTAAAATGGAAACGAACGAGATATTTTATCGTTGTGTCTTCTAGTACGGTTAAAGTTAAACGACCAAATAAAATGTGCATGTACATATTACTTTATAAATCGGTAAATATAAAAATGGAACAGAGCCCTTCGGTTTACAATTTTGTTAATTCTCATTATTTATTCATTTAAAAAAGCCGAATTATTTAAGCACTTTGTCCCACCATGTAATGAATGAACATGTACCTGTATGTTATGAAGGCATTTTCGCTTTATGCCGGTAAAATATAATTTGAAAACAGTCCAGTGCAATCCCAAAATAGGATATTTTAAAGACACCTTTCATGACTTGACTTTGTGGGAGTTAAATCCATTACTATCCCACAAACCCAAGCTGTCATTAAAAGCATGCATTCATTAAGCTGATATTATCGTGAACTTATAAACTAAAAGTCCGTGCTTAAAACAAAGGGTGGCCAAATATATTAACTCATGAAACGAAAGCACAAAGTCCAATAATTCATTGTAGAAGTGTAAGAGAATCACATTTAAATTAATTTTTCATTCAAAAAACACATCGCCCCTCGGGAGCGAGAAGATTCAGTGGAATCAGTGGACATTGTTTTATTTGGGACGATTCATTCGCCATTCCTATACAAAATTGTATTTTCAGGCGGTCCCATGGCAACAGGATTATAATCACGGGCATTCACGGCTGGTTATGAATATAAAACAAGCTTTGTTTTGATGGCATTTTCACTGCACGATGTGCCCTCAGCCTGGCTTGTATGAAAACATTGGGAAATGGAGAATTTATTAAAGAATTGTAGAAATTCTCGGAAATTAAATTTGATTCTCGTTGAGTGGCTCTCATCATTCAGCTTTCCGACTCCTGCTGTCCTCTCTTTCCGACTTTTCTTTTCTTTTCATTTGGTATTTTTAGATGATTCTTAAACAAAATGAAAAAAAATTGCTACGCCTAGATAGTGACGTCACAATGAAATAGAAGAGCGAAGTAAAACGAATATATATATTATTCCTATAACCTGCACACTATAAAATACTCTGGAACACACAATTAACTTCAGATATCGCGGATATGTTACCTGTGTCAACAAGACAGATGAGACCTTAAACATCACGGCCAAAATTCGATTGATTTGTCATGTATGACAGCGAAACAGCGGGTAACAACATATCAAGTTCATCGACTTGAGCGACCCGGCCCTACTTTTGCTTGAAATGGAACTTCGCAATGGCTGCCAACTGAACGATTTATTTTGGACGAGCAGTCATGATGAAAGTCTACATATCTTTTTTTTAATGCAAAGATGTCATACTACCTACGCAAAGACAGATGTCGATTATTTAATCATCTAGAGATAACTTTTAATCAAGTAACTCGCACGCAGTTTAAAGATTATCTGTAGGTATGAGGATAAGGATAGCAATAAAATGTCGGCATGTTTTTTATTCAGAAGTGTTATTAATCAATGTTATTGGTAAGGCCGTCACTCAGTGGCGTATAAATAAATTGCAGCGGGAGGGGGGGGGGGGGTATGGGTGCCCAAATGGGGAATGGGGCACACTACTCATGTGCGATTATTGGATTGATATGTAGGGTTGGGGTGGGGACGCACTGCGGCTCCGACGCTGGGTATGCCCCTGGGCTTACTTACATGTAAATCTGATTATCGAGAAAAACCGCCAGCCGAATTATTTAAGCATTGTTGCACAAAGTATAAAAACTTCGTTAAAATTTAACATACATGTATTTCGAATGACGTCACTCTCTCGTTCTTTTTCCCGTACCATCCCTACGAAATGATGTGCAAATGAAAGGTTGCAAATGCATAGTGTTATTTTGAGGGAAAAAAAACACTGATTCTTCGAGTTAGGCCTTTACTAAAATGCACATTAAAATGTTATCATAAAATTCAGGTTATAAATAATTCGATTTAAAAAATCGTAATGTTTCCCTTTATAGTTAATTCATTTAGATTTCGGAAAAAAAAAATTATTCGCTACAAGCATGGATAAGCACTAATGACAGACACCTGCCAGACGAAATAAGTGCTTACGCTAAAATGTCTCGTTGTTTTGCACGACTACCGACTCCTCCCCCAAAGGAAACGCAACAATGAATGACTTTAGTCATAAGTCATTCCAAAATACACAATTCACACAAATATAAATGTTCTTTTCATAAAATACCTGAATTGTAATTTTGAACAATTTACAGATATTTCATCTTATCAAAATGGAATTATCTTACTTCCCGTCTGTCATATACCCTGAACAAATAATGACTTTATTCACGCAGTCATGAAGTCTAATTCTTATATCCCCTTTCAAGTTAAATAGAAATTATGAAAACGCCTCCGTAAACAAATATTATAAAAAAATATTTATAAAACATCAAACAAGTGCCATTTCGTATATTTTGACAAATAGCTAAAATTTCAAGAGATAATCATCAGCGTGCTATACACACCAAACAACCACAAAGGGTTGTAACGTGTGAAATTTATTACCGATTACGGTCTTTTTCAATTTATTATTGATTCAGCATGACGTCACAAATGCTATTGTCAATTTGACGTTTTGCAAATGTTTGGTTCAAATAATAATCAGTATTGACACCGGCTGGTATGCAGGTCCTTTTTGTTATTTTTTGGAGTTTAATCCTCCATGATAATAGGAAATCGTTGAGCTCGTTAAAGTTCTTTTAGGTGGTGCAAACAAGGTTGTTTAGTTAACATGAATTGTTGATTCTGACTGTGACCGAAAAGAACTTGTACTTTTTGACAGTAACACACTGCACGCTAGGTTACATGGAAGTCTCACTTTAAGAAAATGGAAGCGAAAGAATATACCCGATCGGGTAATTTCTCTTTTCTTATAACCCTCTCTCTTTCTCTTTTTCTTTGCTCTCTTCACTTCTGAAAGCATTACAATATGACAGCACATGTCTGAATCGCCACGGTATAGTGTACATTGTTTTATTTATCAAGGCTTTGAAAGATGCTTATGATGGTCCTAACTATATCCCAATTATTTAAACACATCTTTTCAACATGATCTTGTTAACCATGAATTAGAGAGAGAGAGGAGGAGAGAGAGACAGAGAGAGAGGGGGGAGAGAGACATAGAGAAATAGAGATAAAGAGGATGTAGATTTATATATCATAAATTGTCCGTTAATTCATAAATTTGTTTCACGAGGAACAATTCGTGATGTTACACTAGTCCTACGAGTTATGAAAAAGATAATTTCTCTCTAATAACATGCATGTATATTGCTTATAGATTATTAACACCTGTTTTCTGATGGGGTTCGGTGAACAGGCAAATAGCTTGCTCTACTGTGAATATGTATAATCATAGCCACAAATAAACAAGAAAATGTGTTGGTCTATCAATTTCTCTTTCTGAACTCGACCATAAGAACTTCAAATAACGTGACAACTTACGTGACAATGCACATTGAGTACTGCTTACACTTGCTTAATACCTAACACCTGCTTAATATCTAACACTTGCTTAATACACTAATACACATGCAAATCCTCATGCCCAGATGCATAAAGAGGAGGGGTGGAGCTAGACCATGGGTTGTATGGAATAATCTTTATCGATGTGTATATGTTTAAATGGATCTGGAAAGAAATAGGTGATCGTAATCCTATCGATTAAAGATCTATAGACGAGGTTAACTAAATCTTGAAGGAAATGGTGTGGATGGTATTGACCGAAAAAATTCGATCGGACATTCCATGAAATGGATTATTGGGATTATTGACAAATTACTGACCCTTTTCTATGGTTGTAAGCCGTCTTATACACATGGACCTAGATGCAGTAGAAGTACTCACTTGAGCCTTGTGGGTGAGCTGGATACTTGTCAAAAATATCAGTTTATGGTTCCACTTCCCTTAACTTTAGTTACAGATTAAAGTGATTATAATTTTTCTACAAGACAATAATGTAAATTTGCCACTCTGGATACAGGTGAAGTAAATGGGTACCCAGAAGGAAGAATCCTTAAACTACCATTGTGGTCATTAGAAAGACAAAGATACATGTACCATAAGTCTTATTGTATGTCGCCAAAGATAACAAGTTGGCATACCAGCCGACAAAGATACGGTCAACGTTTGTCATGTATGTTTTTAATTATAGCTTTGAAAATAACTATTGTGATAGGATATTTTGATTTACATATGATATTCGGATTTGACTTTTTTAGATTACGGAAATAATTACCTCTTTAAGACTATGGAAATAAAAGTGCTTTGGAGGGCCTGTGGGGTATACATTCAGTATTTGCATAGCATGGTTTACACTAGCTCATATATAAATCCTCTCAAATGCACTATTTCTATTTTCTCTCGATGTCTGTCTGACGAGCCTTATAATATTCCGACCATATTTTCTTCTTCGTATGCATGCATCTCTGCCCCCAAAGGAGTTTG
Organism: Strongylocentrotus droebachiensis; assembly: GCA_035222895.1. Taxonomy (NCBI): domain Eukaryota; kingdom Metazoa; phylum Echinodermata; class Echinoidea; order Camarodonta; family Strongylocentrotidae; genus Strongylocentrotus; species Strongylocentrotus droebachiensis. The sequence continues at coordinate 157,905 of JAVYIG010002832.1, read as the reverse complement.
GCTCGTAGTCGTACATGTACATGACATCCATACTGATGTCGAGGAGCGAAGCAGACTAGAGGGGTTGCCAAAAGAGGGGGTGGGGATGTGACGACCCCCTGTTTGAAATCGGTGGGCACTTCCATAGGATGTTATCGGAGTTGTGTCGGCCGAGGAACCTACTTTTAAACCCTAAAGTTGGCAGATCAAGTCTCAATGTTTACTCTCTTCGGAAATTTGTTACATCTTTGGGACCCCTTCTTTTTGGGGTGTAGGGTGGGGGAATGTGTCCGATTTGGGCACTGCTGCCGGCACATTTCTTAGGACACCCTCCCCTTGTGAAAATATTCTTGTTCCGCCCCTACAAAGAGACCGAACTGGGTCTCCGCCCCATTCTTGCAGAATTTAATTTCCTGAAACAAAAGACGTGCCTCGGCTAGAGTAGCCATAATTCTACACCATCGGCAGACCCACCGCTTTCAAATTGAACTAGCTTCGTGTTACCTCGCTGGTGAACCAGAGAATCTCACAACGTTTCCTTTTTTGGGGAAAAAATCTCAAAATTACTATAGGCCTTGAGGCCGTTGGAATGACCAAAATGAAATAGAGAACGGTGATGTGTATGGGCAAGAGATCTGTTTCCTGTTTTTTTATTCAATTTATACTTAAAATCATTGTTGGTCCTACTGGCATCGTTCCAAATCACTCAGCACGAAGTCCAACTTCAGATTAAAAGAGGGTATTGCGACTATAGGTATGGGATTATAAAGAGGGGAGAAGGGGAATATGAAAAAACACTATACGAACTCTCAATATCTCTTCTGTGTAGGGAATTGATTGAGTGATGCAGATATGAATATGACAAGTACAACATTATATCAAAAAGGAAGTGAAATGGTTTTATTCGTACGTTACACGTTGGACCGTTGGTTAATCGTGCTGTATAACGTGTGCATATTAAATGGGAAACTAAGATCCTCATGCAAAAGGAGTTATATACTCCTTTTGTTATCCATTTAAAAGAAGAGGATGTCGTTGATCACGATGCTCGAACTTAAAAAGAAAACATCCTAATCTTGAAACGGCCATCAAACTCTGAATTTTTACCTAATACGATAACACCCACAGGGTGAAGTTAAAATGAAATCACGCCTAAGCCTCTATATCTCTGATAGATTTCTCTGTCATGTCATATTTTTTTGTCTCAGTCAAAACTTGGATTATCGACGATACTCTTAAATCCTCCTAACATCGACATTGAGATCTGTTTCTGTTCATCGATCGGTCTGTAGATTTTAGTTTCAACACCTTTACGGCGTCTTTTGGAGGAATCCTACCAAATACCAAGTACCAAGTAATTGGTCTTTTCCCTTTATAGTCTCATTTAGAAAAAGGCTACATCTTTGCAACCATTTAGAATCGGGGATATCTTGCTACAAAATTAGATAAATTTCGCATATATTATGTGCCTTTCAAAATCTCTTATCTAGACTTGAAGTGCGAGTTCATGTTCGTCATCGATACGATATAGATGATTGAGGAAGATACTTTGCCGTCAAAACAACTTCATGTCAATATTCCACCACGGAAGCTTATGATGACATTACAGCTCAGAGGGAAACATTATCTTTTTATTATGATCGAAAAGTACCCTTTCTAATCACGTTTCGATGCTGCGGGCACATCCGTTTGTCTAATAATCGCTTCGCATTGGGATGGAAACACCTATCGGGTAGGATTTAAAGTGAAGTGACAAATAAGAGATGATATTAGTATAAGATGACTCTAAGAAGATAGGTGATTAGAAGAGAGGGGATAAAGAGAGAGGGAGAGAAGAGAGAGAGGGGTAAAGAGGGGATAAAGAAGAAGAAAACGAATCAGATGATGGGATAGGGTTGACAAGGATGGGCAAATTTGACGGCAGAGAAGAAGAAAATGAGATAATGTATTTAGGATGAGCAGCCAACGCAGAGGGAAATGGGGAAAGTTAATGCCCTTGGCGCACGAGGCGCAATTTGCTGACGTAGGTCTGCGTCAACCATTGGCGCGGTATTGACGCACCGTTTCAGACTGATATCGCACACAAATTAAATGATCCATACAAACACGGCGTTGAATTAATGGCGCCATTTACCGGCACACGCAGGAATGTCCCTCATAAGCTTGATCAGCGTATGCAATAACTCATTTGAAATGACGCTTCATGTACAATGGATATAAGAGAGAGAGAGAGAGGGGGTGTGGAGGGAGGGAGAGAGAGAGAGAGAGAGAGGGGGGGGGGAGCCTTTTTATTTACATTATTTTGAATTGATCATTTAGGACAAGAGCCTTATGAGTGTGGACATGCCCAGCATCAAACTCAAAAACGTAAATTATTTTGTAACTATTATACTACACCCCGTTACGTCTGGGACACAAACTGAGAAATATCATCGAGGATACATGCAAAGCAGCAAGTGAAGTAAAAGTGTAAAATAACGAACATGAGAGGGAACGCATGACCTATTTTCCACCTAAGTTCGTGTTAGTTTTAGACCGTCTTGGTTTAGATGGCACAGCCAATGACGGACAGTGGCCCTAAAAAGGCAACGGGTTGTCAAAACATTCGAGGGGAACGTGTCGCATCGCTCATGGAAGCGACGATGAATGTACCGGGTAAATATTTTTTCTCCCCCTTTCCATGTTAACATGCTTGTGGTATATCACACATGGCCTCTGTGTGCTGTTTGACATTTACAGATGTATGCTCTTATCCCTCTGAAGACAACGGTCATTTGCCATGCGAGGCATGCATCAGTCAGTCCAGATGTAGCGTCAATACACAAGTCACACCGCCAAAGCGACTCCAAACCGAATGACTATTTGCCATTCGGGGTTATGTAACTCGTTGTTTGGTCCAAGTCGGTTTGGATCCGGTCTCGTGTCGGTCTCGTCGGTGTGACTAGAGTATTATGGTTTGGAGGATGGAGATACAATATTGAATATTAAAGACAAAAAGGTTGATAAAGCAAAGTCACACCGACAGAAAGCGATGGAGGTGCATAGCCGCCAACCCCTTCTGAAGGGACGGCACTAGAAAGCAAAAGAAAATCAACACAAAATGGCTGTTCTTCATTCCGGCACGTCCTATCATACTTTCTGTAAAGGGTAAATAGACATTCATGGAATGTTGAGGGCCTGAGTAGACAGGAGAAATATCAAATAAATTTTGAGAGAAAAAAACGTCGGCCCAAAATAAGAAATTATCAAATTGTGATACTTGATAATTTGAGAGCACTAATGGAATAATGATACCGGAGATCTCCCGTTGGCAACTCAGTCTTTATGTGCTATCACACAGAAAGAACACTCCCACTGGTGTTTCCAAATATTCATTCAAAATGTCTCCCTCCTCCTTTCCCATTTTTGTAGTCCATGATACTGTGGGTAATATAATATTACTCGGCCTCCCATAGAGCATGTCTGGTATATCATGCGAATTTAGAAATGTATGTTTCGAGTAATGCATTTTGATGTTTAATTTTGCCGAATAAAAACAACATATTTTCATCTTTCATACTGTCATCCTTTGCGAGCAATTGAATAAAATCTTTCTCCTGTGTTCTAGCAACATAAAATTTAGTATTTCAAACAATAATGGACGGACGTATTGATTATTTGGTGCTTTAAGAAATGAAAATTTTCCTTACATGAATATCGATTGTAAAATTTCACGTGTTTAGTTGCCATGGTGATGCTACTAGTTCGCCAAGTGGGAGCTTATAGAAGGTAACTTAAACCGTCCATGCTGGTAGAGAGAGTCATCAATCGTTTTATAGATCACCATTGCGTGCAAATAATAATAATTCTCAGGGGGCAGGCATGGGAGGGGGAAGGGGCGCTGGTGGCAATGTTGGCGTGTAATGTAGAACAACATGGCGGGAACCGTCAGACAGTTTCGGGATGTTGTCTGCTATACATACATTCTGTACATGCTACATGCTATAGGGCAGAGATATGGGAGAAAAGGGTAGCATAGTTTCCCAATAGGCATTCACAATGATGTTCATTGATGATAATTCCCCCTGCTGCGACTAATGTATACAATTACGAACTGCTACGTCTCCAATGGTTCCTAGCTAGAGTTACTCCTGTATTACTCTCCTCTGTTAGAATGATCAGACGGGTTAGATCATGGATCTACATGTTCATAGATAGATGAAGCGACGGAGCGCTGAAATCAACCAGAGAGTCAGTGGCGGATGAGAGAGAGAGAGAGAGAGAGAGAGAGAGAGAGGGGGGGGGGGGGCGGGGCACAACACGGTTAAAAAAAAGTTGGGTCAGAAATTGACCGACTTTATAATCAACTGTAGGTACAACTTGGGCGATTTTTGCTCCATTTGTAATAAAAGCTGATCGTGACTAGGCAAACATTGTCCAAGACGGGTATGGAATCGGTCTAACGTCAGTCGGACACATAACTATCCTCATTATGGGCAATGTTCATTCAATAATTTTACCAATGAACTAACCCATCCCACCCTCTTTTGTGACCCAATCGTCACATCTAAACTTAAACACAGGATAATAACAATACGCTATCCCATTTATTGGGTAATTTTTCGGAATTGTACCTCCCCCTTAAAATAAAAAACCAGGCTCCACCCCAAACAGTCACCTCCCACTTGTCACCTCATAGCGCGTGCATGCAGCGTTTCCTCTTCGCATCACCAACGGCGTATAATTGAAAGATAATAACAATGCATATTCATTTATCTTCACGAACGGCGATGGGTGAATGACTGGGGATGTTTGATGTAACTAGCTTTGCCTAATCGCGCTGAAACTAACTGAACTTGCAATTAAATTATCAAATCAGATAACGATTTTATCAGACGATGACATTTAGGAATGTCTAATAAATTACGTGGGAGTGTTATTTCGCTGTAAATGAAAGTATACATTTGAATGCAATTAAGGTGTTTGCATCCGTCATATTATTTTATGTTCCGAAATTCCTATAGAGAAAAAATGATTAACAAGTTTATTTAAAGACTAGGTTTAAAGATTATGGCAAATTTTGTAAAGAAATATATGATTGTCCATGACGTTAGCAGTACATTAATCTATTTTAACTCTCATATTCCTTTCTTCATCTCTCGTTTCATCTTTTATTTTCCGTTTCTATATCGCTACCTCAATCTCATATTATGTGATTAAGGTGAGTGCATAAAAGGTAATGCTGTAAAAGCAAAAAGTATACCTGATCCAAAATGATGTGTCACAAACCATGCTCAAGAGTTGTAAACTTCTTCGTACGAATCAATGATTATGATTGAGGTTTAAACAATTTATTATTTCTACATTATCGACAAACCCAAGCGACACAAGTTTCTAACTCATCCATCCATTTCCGTCTTTACTAAACTAATTTCCGTCTTTACCCAAAAAAGTCCTGTCTACTGCCAATACTACCAGTGATTATCTCTCTCAAAAATCATCCATCATTTTGGATCAACAAAATAAAACCAGACAGACAAAGATAATCAAAGAAATATATGTCAGTATGAATGATGAATGGTTGTAGCTCTAAAGGGTATACAGATGTAGATCCAAATTAGTGAGCGGAAAGAGGAGAGGATCCGGGGACTAAATTTAGGATAGGACAGTCATCCTCAGACGACTAATTGACCCGTTGCAGATGAAAATTATAGCCCAGACGGAATGATTTTGACGATGCACATGCCGATACATGAGATGGGAATGTGGTGTTGTCGTGGTTAAAGCTACATAGTTAAGACATTGACATACGAACGACACTTTTTTAACAAGAACCGTGAAATAATGGTGTTAGAAAGTTTCGCGCTCTTGCAAACTCTTTTTTAACGATGCATTCACCAATAAATTGACCCATTTTTATGTACAACTTCTATCCATGAATTATGAATACATATATTTTTAACTGCTACCAAGCAATACAAATACAAATATTATTCAATGTTCTAAGAATGAGCCTGTAGTACCTGTACCATATAAACTTTATTAAAAAGTTGTTTTTAAAATGTTAAGTTTTTGTTATGCAGGAGGTGGTTGATTGGAAATCACTAATCATATGTGACTATAGAGGCGAGTCGTCTCTTGGGATCCAATTAGCTAATTCCTAATTTACTTTAATAATTAGGGTAATTAGCTATAAATACATACGAGTACTGAGTACACTTCACACAAGTCTAGCTGAAATCAAAACAACGACAAATCCACAGAAAGGATGGATAAATAAGGGAATCTGTTCATTAGATAGCAACGGAACCTAGATGTAATCTAATTTAGCTATATGGTCATGGCTCTCTCCTCCAAGCTTCATCAATGCAATGATCTGTGGTTTACAACAACGTTCGTTCGTGGAACTATTCTGAATAACTTCCACAATTTAAAGGGTCTCATCCTTACTTCTTCAAATAGTATTTTATCAAAAGAATAAGGATGACAATATATATCAGTCACAAAATTAAATAACTTCCTGATAATGAACAAAGAGATTTTTTTTCTTTGATAAACTACGATTTCATTCCAAAAAAAATGGGCAAAACTACAAAGAGAGCTGAGGTTACAAAAGAGAGACACTAATATAGAGAGAGAGAGAGAGAGAGAGAGAGAGAGAGAGAGAGAGAGAGAGAGGGGGGGGCAAACAGAAAACAAATTGAAAGATGAGAGACTAACTGGTAGGAGAAGAGGGACGAGGACAGATATCAGAAGAGAGGGACAAAGAGAAAGAGAAAGAGGCAGGGAGAAAGAGAGAGGGGGATAGAAAGAGAGAGAGGGGTAGAAAAGGAGTAAAGAGAGAGAGAGAGAGAGAGAGAGAGAGAGAGAGAGAGATAGAGATAGAGAGAGAGGGAGAGAGGGAGAGAGATAGATAGAGATAGATAGATAGAGAGAGAGAGAGAGAGAGAGAGAGAGAGAGAGTTGTGACGGGGAAGAGTGCATGTATGTGTCAATCATGTAATTTTCCGATATGATCACAAATCACTTTAGCCTCCATGTAATGTCACACCTGCCCCAGGTCAAGAATGTCTATAATTATTCACCTGAAATAATACATTATTCACGTAACCAAGGAGCGTTATATTTCTCCTTTACCAACTATTATAGTTGACCCAAAATCAATAAATCGTGATGCCTAGGTATGTAATACGACCAGTGAAGAAAAGGTGACCAGAAGACACTTTGACAATTCAAGGACATTTATGTTTTCCATTCCGGCTCAAAGTACCAAATCTGAAACCGATATTGTAATTTATATATGTCACATGCGTCATAATCCCTTTGCGTGTACCACCATAATTATACTGGAGCTTTTCATGTCAAAGATATGACAAATATTACACACTTTAATTACCCAGAGGACAAGGCTATTCGCTTTGATTGTTTTTCTATGATTTACCATTGGAAAACAAACAAATACAAATAAATAAATGTATTAAGAAAGGCGCTGCGTTTGGTTGATTAAAATAAACGCCGTTGGATTGGTATTTTTTTTCAGCAGTATTTCAAATGAAATAAACTGATCAGATTTGAAATTATTGTTTGAGATGAAGTAGGCAAAATATCTTTAAAGATGATAATACAACATCCTGTAAATAATATCGATCTCACACTATGTTCAATAATCAAGATACAATTTAATTTGCAGTGTCTTTGATATCAACAGGCCGAGTTTGAAAATATTACTTGACAGTATAAAGAGTAAAATTAACTGGTTTTCACGAAAGTATACCAAGAAAAACTGTGGAAGGTACAGGTCTACTTTCATACAATACTAGAATTGGGTTGTTCAAAACGCATGCATGCATGCAGCACACGTAAGACTGCTTGTAAATCTGAAGGGTTGCAATCGAGGGTCCACTCTACTGTTTCAGAATACAGGAAGCCAGTTTGTATACATCATGTATCCCTGCCCTATATTGATTTATCATCCCCTGCCGAGACCCAATTTATTGCTATCTAACAAATTGTCATCTTGCAATCCGTTGGTTGCTGACTGGGGGCATGTCATTGGGGGCATGTCTCTGGGCCAGCACCAGGGGACATAATGGGGGCAGGGGCCGCTTGAATTGTTTGGAGGTTGTTTTTTTGCAATTCAGTCGTTGCCTTGAGTGTATTTTGCTCGATTTGAGTACTAAAAGTGAAGAACAAAATGTAGTTTACAGATTTGGTGTGGCAATAAAGTAACTTCCCATACAGTTTGTAATCATGCGATTGGTTTATTACTCCCTCCTTTCCTTTCCCCTCCCTTTCTCCCTACGAGGCCCATCTCAATATCTCTCATCGGTGGTCTGTTTAAGAAGAATGCTCTTAAGTGTAATTGACTTTTGCGATCAATCGTCTCTGGCCAATACATCCGAATGCATGCCTGACCACAATTGGGTCCTTTCTGATATCCCTCCGTTTGACGTGCTTTTTGACTGAAATTTGATTTGTCAAATTTATCACTTTTTTTCTTGATCTTTCGCCCTAAACCCCATTTCATCTTTCAGATTATTCCACCAAGTACGTTCAGAGACCAAAATGATGCGTTAGGCCGCCAAGTGAAGTTATCATTACTCATTCCGGTACCGAAACAAAGATTTAGTTGCTCTGTGACAGTATGGTACAAATATAATATTTGTGTAACAACAATAAGTTGAGCATGGTACTGACATTTTGTATCCTTTTGCCATCACCCTCGTAATTAGGCCTATCAATACTAATCATCCTTACACATATTATTTTGTCGCCTTTTCAAAAGATTAAAGCGATTGCTTCATGATGCATTCATTATTCAGCACCATAACTGACGTTCATGATAACGCCGCGTACAAAATGTATACCGATTCAGAATGGGAACAATCCCTGTTATTACTGTTTGACTGGCAATGGGACTAGTCTCATTGACCCTGAGCAAAACGTAAGTAGATATGAAGTTCGTTTCTGATTTGGGTATCGCCTGTTTGTTGGTCTCTTACCGAACGCATCGAGAGTGAAGCAGAACACGCAAAACTACATAAGTACATAAGGTGAGAAGAGAGAGGGGGGTAGGAGGGGGTGGAAAATAGACAGCCGTAGATACATGTAGATATAAGGAGAAAGAGAGATAGAATAGAAAGAGAGAGAGAGAGAGAGAGACAGGTTGCAAGATATTCAGACAAATGGAGGTGTTAAGTAAGAGAGATAGAGAGACAGACAGTTGTATTATATACACACATACTGTACATACACCCACAGAGAGAGAGAGAGAGAGAGTGAAAGAGAGAGACGGGGAATAGAAAGAGAAAGACAGAGCTCAATTTGTTCTACAAGAAAACGTTGCTGTGATCGAATGGCTGTAAAATAAAACCCGGATACCGCTCCATATCTAACAAACAAACAGCCATAATTTGCAATACTCGTGCAATTATGAGGTCACTCTTCGTTCAATCGAGCCATGAAGTGGTGGATGACCACCCACTCAAATCGGGTTCAGGGGCTTTGTCGTGATGAGCAGTGCTATCCATTACACTAATCCTCATTGCACCTGCGTCCCAATCCACCGAGTTCGCTTTAACCCATTCTATTCGACGACACCGTAACAAGCGCGCGATTTTTGTCGTCTGCCACGATGTGACGTTTAGGAGTTAAGGCCCTCGAAAATAAACAAAATATATAACCTCTTCATTCTTACGTCTTCGTGTTTCCATGAAAAAAATTGTAGAATTGGGCTCATCCCTCGGGAGATTTGATGGAGAAGAAAAGAAGCAAGGCGCAATTTCATTCTCTCTGATCCGATTCAGGTTGTCTCTGAGGAGGGAAATCGGACGCGGTAATCGACGAAAAAGTCAAGTAACAGGATCTTAATTTCGCGCCATTTTCTCGACAGTTCTCCCGTACAAATGGAATCGTCTGCGACGATTCGAGGTCACGCCTGAAAATGCAGTTTCGTCTCCTCTTTTTGATTTCTTTGAAGTGATTTTGAACTACTAGTTTCCCATATATCCAGACTCGTCGTTTTTTTTCAAGTAATTTCAAGTAATAAAAGGACGCGGCCTTGCTCACTACGAAATTTTCTACGCACTAATCATAGATTTTGAGTTTGATAATAGGGATTCGCATGCTTCAAATGGATTCAACGGCATTCGTTAAAAAGAAAAAAAGAGTTTCCACACTTGATATAAAACAGGGAATACGGGGATATGAAGAAAGGAGGGGAAGAAAAAGGGAGAGGAGGAAATGGAGAGACATACTAGGAGCCAGAGGAAAAGACATGGTCCAAAAATGTCCAAGATATCTGGTCTTTTTGCGTCCCATACGTTGACATTAATGGTGAATTTAAAGTTAACATCAACATTATCACCATCCCTGATAATATTTGTTTTGATCCAAGCTTTAGTATGGCTGCCAACGTATTACAATCATCCGATGTAATAGGATGTTTGATGTAGCCAACAACGTAATTATATGAGGCACACTACATGAGACCTTAGGGAGGATAATGATAATGACGGACTACCAAGACAGAATAACTCAAAGAGAAATCGGAAACGAATCCTCAACAATCCTTTCTCGTTTCGCTTGCCTCGAGCGGTACATTAGCAAATATTAAATCCATGACATTATCACATTAAGATGAGTTTAGTCAAGTGAGTGAGAGCTCATCTGACGAGCATGGATCCATTTTGGTTCCCGGGGAATCGTGGGAGACATTTCCTGACCGAATAACCTATAACTTCTGACCAGTGGTGACGTGAAAGGGGGGGGGGGGTTGCAGGATAGGGTCTCGCTACTCGTTCTTGATGTATTATTTAGTTGCAAAAGGTCTTTATTTGCACACTAATTCGATTTTGTCACCGTGACCTTCTTCTTGAATAAAAACCAGGGGTTCAGCTAGGTCCGTACCTCGCAGAGCTTACGGGGAATTGAAGATCGGAAATTGCTCTGCGGGCGTCAAATTTTGCGATGAAAAGACGAGATAATAATTGAGGAAAACTCAAGGACTTGATATTCCGTCAAAGATGAAGTCGAGATGCGAACCACTTTACTTACGTCAAAATAAAATCCCTGTCGAAAAGAAGAGAGCGAGAGAAACTGATACGAAGAGGGGAGCGGCTCGTGCGCTGTAGGAAACACTGCACCTTGCTTCAAGAGTCAAAATATGTAGCAAAATTCTGCAAATTCTTTAGGTGCCCCCATGGCATTGAGTGCTAAATTCCGAACAAAATTTTGGTTTCGTCAAATTATACTAGTACTAGTATATGTAGTAGCACCTCCCTGCTGAAATCTAGTCATTTTTATTCGTACATGTCTGACTCGGTAAAATAATTATAGCAGGTATAAAAAGTCACAACGTATTTGCGACTCTAGTGCATTTCTTCCCAAAGTAACAACAAATAAGAATTGTCGTGTTTCTCATGCCTGGAGAATAAAATAGAAAAAAGAAATACCACGGTACATTGATATAGATGTGTTGGCATAATATAGGCCATAGTACACAAACTCAAATCATCAATAATTGGCCTAAATCCCCTTAAATAGGTTGATAAATGATAAGTAAATTTTGCTCCAAAGTCCAAGTACCATCTCGTGGCTGTGAAGTATTTGCTATTGGTCAAGTAGAATAAAAAAAGGTCAAATAAACAAATAATGAACAATGAATTTCAATTATAAAAAAAATATCTCAATAAACTTTATAAAATGAATTGCAGCTTCACCATCACATAGGCGACAGGCATTGGTATCAACGAGAGAGCTAACATATTTTGCACGATTAACGAAAGCTTAGCTGCTCTTTAGGTTAACAGTGATTAATAGGTTATTGATTCCTTTATATTATAACCTCGGCCACCGTGAGAGTAAGGTTGCTGGATATGAAACGTTATAATTCCATTTGATCTTTGTGCGAAGGATCTCCAAATAAAAAAACCCTCTAAACATTGGGCTTTACTTGCTCTAACCTTCCAACGAATTAAGCCTGTATAAAGCGAAAGATTCTGACCAGTATTTGAATTGTATTGTATATAATACAACAGCGGATAGACCTGGATACAGCTATGTAAAGACAGGTCCAGGGATGTGTCACCTACATGAGTACAGTTTGGTACCATTTACAAAGGTTAAGCGCCTATTTACAACCTGTATGAAGAAAGAGCGGCTTGACTAATCCCTTACTAGCGTCCAAAGGAGAAAAACACAAACAGGATTGGACTGCGAAGTAGCGCTGGAAAGCTCCAAAAAGGAGCTCTAGTAAAAAAAAAAGTTATACTGATAGCATGGCTAGAGTCAAAGCATTTAATTTTTAATATATATTTAAAGCTCATTTTCGTTCCTTATTTTTTCATTTTCAGCATCAAAGTGGGTCATCTACTCGAAGGGCATTGTTTTATAGTTGCTTGTAATTTCCCAGGGTAGCCTCATTAGTATTTACTGATCTTCCCGGGGACAACGAATTAATACTACCCCATGTTCGCCAAGTATACCCCATTAATAGACTTTGTTAAGAGAAACGTTTGTGTCTAACAACTGATGTGAGTATTGAGTAATGATTGAATCAACGACCAAAGACCTCGTATGAGAGTCAATATCATTGACTAATATTCCACAATGCTTCCTCAACATCAGAAGACGATGACCGCCGTCACCTTCGAGCTCGTCCTGCATCTTCTCTTTCTCCAACCGATCCCCTCTCACCCTTGCTATGTGCTTGCCCTTTCCCAATTAGAGCTGGCTGTATCCCCACCTGCGCCGCGCTGGTCGCTCATGCAGGCAGCAATCCACTTGCCTATAATGATCTTAAAGAAATACAGGATTTAATTGGCGACTCTTGATGTGATCCATTACTATCCAAACTTCGCCAGCGATGAAATCGACCTTCCTGGGACGGACTCAGCTGCAACAAGTTCAGCGAAATTAAATTTGGAGTGTAACGGAACGCAAGCTCGGCAGGACATAATTATACAGACGATAGAGAAGATATTGCCTTGATCGGTGACAAGAAAACGACGGGTAGTTCTTCTCCTTGACGCTATATCAAAGAAACACATAATACAATTTACATTATTCGCTTGTTTTGTTTTGTTTGTTTGATCGTTTGATGCAAAAGCACTAAATAGACATGGACTAGTGTGTTTTGTACTCTTAATCTAATATGAATAAAGAAACTTTTGATTCTCTGACAACAAGTGACAACTGCCTAAAATATACATTGCGGCAGTAAGAATGGTCTTGTTTTGATCCATACCTTAGTAATTATATAGTGTTATTTGGTATCGTTTTCTGTAGTTGTTGCAGCTAAGCGGTGGTACATAACGAACATTCATTTAAGCTTTTTCTGATACCCGAGTCATTATATCAAAACCGGACCGACGGTAGACGGATCTCAAATTGTACTACTTCGTATACTAATATTGTTTGGTTCGGTCGGTTTGGGACGGCCATCTGTTGGACTGAGGTAAGTAAGGATATCGTAGACTATGAAACTAATTGTAGCTTACCATTTTGATTGGTTTTATAACAAGCGAACTAAATAAGCTAAAATGTCTACTACCTTCATGCTTTAATGGCGGGAAAATAAAAGGATGACGCCATTGTCGTCTGCAGGCTACGGGATGACGGATGTACTTGAAACCGTTATTAATCACGATACTGACACCCATCCATAGCTCCCGGATCTTACGCCGATAAACAGAGACCATCATAACAAGAGAGGAAATATATTTGGTTTGAAGCCATGGAGGAAAACTGATGCTGCCGTTGCCATGGGAACACTAGCCTCTTGACAAGTGATCTGGATTTCTTATGTTTTACTTTGTTTGGCGAATATTCCGACCCAGCAGAGTTCGGTGAAAGTCATCCAATCAGAGAGAGCTACTATGACGTAATATCTACCGCTCTGTGCGAATTCCCTCCGTGAGAGCGAGACTGGCCGCCTAGTTGTAGTCTGCAAGCACAAACCCTGGTAAGTCGTAACAGAGAGTGTGCACTATAAGACTACCATATGCCACGTACTATAGCTGTTCCTGACCTATATTGGTACAACCAGTAGGTACCAGTAGATAGCTGGGCTAGGCTTCTCTCAAGGCACAATGATTTTTTGATAAAGTGTCAAATTAGGGTCTGTGCTTGCAGACTAGCCTAGTTGGGCAATCCCGAACACACACGTACACACACACAATCGCTGCGGTCTAGACATGCATAATTCAGTAGGAAATCGGGTCTCATGAATATATAATTCAGATCACTTGTCAAGAGGCCCTCAGCGCGAGCGCCTCGGTTTCTCTGACTCGCTTCGCTCGTCAGAATTTAGATACTCCAACAGCGCGAGGGCATCGACAAGAGGCTATGGGAACACCCAATTCAATACCGGAAGGCCCTGTGTTATTGTTATCTTATTTCCTTGGATTGTAAGTTATAAATCCAAATGCTACTTGATTCGCAAACCGTGATTTTCTTAGGACGGGTCAAGAGAAAATTGTCGCCCTGGGGATTCGGGGTATTATTTGATGTTTCGTCCTCGAGTTTCATCGATTATTCCACGTTTTCTTTCACCCGTGATTTCGTAAGGATGTGTTTTTGTTTTCCCCGTATCTTGAATTGATCCTCGGTGTATAATTCATCATATTGACCCGATATTATTCTGACCCATACATATTTCATATCGCGCTCGTATATGGAGTAAGTGAATCATCCACGTTAAATCCAAAATGTTTACTACTTCATGTCCGGTACGAAAATATTAATACTCTTTAGAGAAAGAACATTGTAACAACAACAACAAATAAACATAACAGGGAAAAAATGCCAAAATTACATTAGAATGTGACCATTGTTTTTAATCAAGTACAATGTTCGTTATGAAAGTGAAATTGAACTCATTGCATTATCTGTTTTTCCTGATACTTTGGTAATAGATGATTAGCTCGTCTTACGTAATATTATCGGCCTTCCTGTTGATTGTGGTTTGCCCCATATCTTCTCGATTACTCCTTTTTTGTTGTTGGGAGAAAAAAGGGACATCCTCTACATAAGGGCGTCACAGTATGAGGGCGAATGAGGGTTACATGTGACGCCCCCGCCATAAATAAAACGAAAAACTATCAGCAAAGCGCCTCCAAAATATAGTCGTTTCGCTTCGCTCTGCTCGTTTTAGAAAATGTAAAACCTCTACCGACATTTGAAAATCTGTCGTTTTTTTTTACCTCCATCGGCAAACTTAAAAATATGAGGACCCCTTTTGCTCTTGTTGTAAGTTTATGTTGGAAACCCTAGAACTATAGAGAAACGCCCCTGCCTGTGCAGATAATATGGTCCAAATAACCTGATGATGCAATACATGTTTTATCTTACGGTCATTTCCGTAATTTTCCTGACCAAAATCCATCCATGAATTAGTTAGGAAGACCTACAGGAAATCAAATTTAACGAATTGGCTGACCATCAAAAGGTGTACTGTAAAAATGACATAATTATGTTAAGGTAACCCAAACTGGCACCCCTTGCAATGAAGGTTGTGCAGCGAGAAACATGCACAGTTTACTTGTGCAATGCGCGGCATGGAATCTTCGCGACTCTAGACCACTGAAGAAATCTATGAACATTTCTGGAGATATAGTCTTAGCTGGTGATCATTATTAGCAAACGGGAGATTTATTCATCGGTTTATGACGTAGAAACATGGAATTCTTATGATCAGTTTTAGGAAAGCCCGAAGACTGAAATTTGATTTCCGAAGAGACCCACACAGCCTGATGGTTGATTATGAACATGACACGGGGATGGTACAGCTCTGCAGGGTCCCCAGGTCATACTGCCAAACATGAATGTTGCTTCGTTATAATAATCATGATTGAAAGCACCCCCGTCTTACCGACAACATTCAGGAAAGTTTAATCAAAAGTTTAGAAGAATTTGGTTTATGTTAGGGAACATGTGGGTCAAAGCGTCTCCCCAGTGCTCTGAACCCGTTGCACCCTTGATATAAACATGTCTGAGAGCATTTGCTCATTAAACGGCGGTGTGTTTCTAGGGGGCCGCCATTTTGTTTTGACATATCGATCATGACGAGGGGCAGAGGCGCCGAGTGAGGGACTGAATCTTGGAGGATGAGAGATGGGAAGAGAGGGATGGAAGGATAGGTGAACATCAATGTTTAATGTGTGAGTGCGATGAACAGGACGCCGAGAATGAGATGAGCATGATGAAAAGAGTGGGAGTGACAGAGACAGAAAGAGAGAGAGAGAGAGACATAAGGAAAAAAAACCTGATTGGGGATGGAAGAGGGAATGGGAGTGTGATAGAGATACACAAATGCAAACACACGCACCCTCACATACACAGGCACATTATATAGACAAAACCTTGAGAATTATTCGATGAAATTTGAAGAGAAATATGCAGAAGCATATTTTGTTTCAGAAATGGAGTCACTAACGTTGGAGGCGTGCTGAAAACGTGCTGACTGGAATTCAAACTTCATTCTCCCATTACCATTGATTTCATTAGTCATTAAATTATTGAGAATAACAATATTCCTTTATAAATCGATAGTGTTTTAAAAGTTATGAGATATGTACTGCGACATTTGTCTCGTCGAACCCAGCAAATAAAAGCATGCATAATGCAATGCGCTGAATTTTCATATATACCCCAAAATAAAATTATCCGCTGACTGAAACTAAGGTTACTTCATCCGGGTATCCTGCTGTGTGGTTGTGTCATCTGAAACGCGCTGTAAAAATATACTTGTTTATGAATGACAGCAAAAAATCAAGGGACTAAATTTGTGGCACAGCAACGATATCTATCTTTTATTATAGATATTCTCTCTGTTAGAGGTGAAATGTGTGCATAGTTCTCGACATGATCTGTCTGAAAAGAATGCATACACATGATCATGACGTTTGGCCATTGAGCGTACAACTACAAAGATTATGCACGGGTGTGTAACTCTTGATAGCAAGAAGGGCGTTAACTCATTAATAAAAAGGTGTACAAAGCTAGGTTGTGCATCGTTGCGTAACTGTTGAGAACCATAAGGGCGATGACTCTGTATAAACTGACGTTAGGGACTTTTAGATTTGCGTGGACTGATACGTGTGACGTCCATTCAAGGCAGTGCATTAAAAGGACGTCGATCGTAGCAATCCACGTTGTCGTTGTACAAATCTAAAAGTCCCTAATAATGCCCTTCTAGCTCTCAACAGGCGTAGTTAAAAATGTGCTACCAGTAGTTGAATCTGGGGGGTGTTTCACAAAGATCCTAAGTAGAACCTAACACTAAGTTGGACTTAAAAATTATGGACAGCCATTGGAGCCTTAAAATGAAATATATTCAAAAGCAGAAATTCAAGTATTTTAGACTTTTTATAAATTTTACATCAAGAACATGAAATTTCCTATGATAATAGAAAATATAAATGATTTGAATCAACATTTTATGCCATTTATAACAACTTTTACAAAAAGTTTTCAAGGATGCTAATGGCTTTCCATAATTTTTAAGTTCAACTTAGAGTTAAGTTCAACTTAGGATCTTTGTGAAACACCCCCCAGTTGTACTATCAGGGAGATTGCATTTCTTCTGGTGAGATACGAGGGTAATACTTATCACAGACAGGCCTAGTTTTCTGCAATGTATCAAGTTTCGAAGGAACATTAAACTAATTGTGAATCTTGTATAGTAATTAATTGATTGACAGATGCTTTATGGCCTAACAGCAAATCCTCTTCAACTATCGGATTAGAATGAATATTTAAGGATATAGCTTACAGAACGACTGTCTTATACGTATTTATCGTGCATTTCATTGCTTGCTAAAACTATTTATAAAAATGCTGCTAATCGCTATTTTGTTGGGACAAGCAAAATAGATTGTGTCATTCGTACATGTTACAACAAGTATTCACTGGAAGTTGGTTGTTTGTATAACTTCCCTCGTGGCAACTTTTTAAACCAAAATTTAAAAGAGTTTAAGCATGGAGATAAATCTCTTATTTTATCTCCATGGTTTAAGTAGTATGTTGGTCTAAAGTCCTATGGGATAGGCATTGTGACGTCAATTACAAGCTGGCATCGGAGGTCAAGTTGGACAGTTGGACACGACAGTCCACGTCAAACCATCGTTAACCTTTGACCTGCTCGAGCTCTGACATAAACGTACATTATTTCTACGGAGGTCAATTCGAGAGAGAAGCATATAATATAACAGAGGAGGAAATTGACATAAACGTAAACAATATACAATAGGCAGAGTTTTGAGGTGTACGATGTTAGGCAAGATTTACGGGAATGATTGCCTAAATTTTCATCTGACATAGCAACAATAAGAAACTTTAGAAAAGTAAGAAAAGTAACAAATCAACATGACAAATTGACTGGGGATCTATTCTGATGGATAAATCTGACATTACAGAACAACAATGATACACTTTCGAATGTGAAAGAAGGTCAATAATTGACGGGGAATCTACATGTATATCAATAAAGACAGTTCGACAAAATACCCCAACTCGGACAGTATTTAAAGTTCTATGCATACCAAGAACAGATCATTCTCCAATACAAATAAGAAGTACAGTAGTAATACACTAATCTCGTTAAAAACATATTGACATTTAAAGATAATTCGATCGTATTTTGGTGAGGCATTTTAATCCGATGATACTGTGCACAGTAGACATGATTCCATTGTATCGGACTCTATTTTCAATCCTATTGCATTATCTGATTATTTAGATGTCCTTTTCTAAGATAATGGGATTGTTTTCAATTGGTATAAAATCGTTTAGTCACTTATGTCAGATAATCACTCATTTCAAAACCGCGCTAAAACTAGTGGTCGTAAACACATGATATATTAGCTTTTGAAAATCAGGCTAACCCTCGCTCGAAGCAATATTTCTCATCACACGAGAAAAAGAAGCAGGTTATGACAAATTTAGTCATTGTAACTAAATGCAGCAAGAATAATCTCCTACCAATCGAAATCATGATTGATTGGAGAAATGAATACCCGCCATTTGTCAAAGTCATTTCTTTTTATACCGGGGATTTTATTTCTGTCTAAGAAAAGGCCTTGACAATACCTTTCTAAACAGAATGAATGCATTGTTTAATACACTTACAGCATTTCGTTGAAACGAGGAAGGCACTATTTGTCACTGATTGTCCTAATTCTACTATAGAATGTCCTGACCTATATCTGCCTCTCTATAAAGTAAGTTGATGCTATAACTATTGTTTCACTTCTATGTGTTTTTTCCGGCTCATTCAATTTTAAACGAATGTGCGTGCGAGTTCTCCTTTCTCCCGCTGTCTTTTCATTCTACCGGTTTATAAGCCTACCTCTTTTCCGGCTTGTTTCTATATCATATCAAGCAGGGACAAAAATAATATTTATTTTTCGGGGGCTACTTTTCAAACTTGCCTGCATGAAATTTAACACTCTAAAATTTGTTTTTCATCGAACTCTATGCAAACTTACAGGGGCTCTTTTCTGATTTTCAGGGGCTCTTTGGGGCATTTCGGGGGCTATTTCGCCCCGAGCCCCCGTGTATTTTTTCACTGCTGTCATCTGATGGACACAGCCATAGGTGAATGAATAAATAATCAGTTAATAAATAAATGAATAAACAAAATAAATAAATAAATAAATAAATTCAATAAATAAATTCAATAAGTCAATTAATTAAATAACAAAAAACACTATAAGTAAATGTGTCACATTTCTAGTTACCTTGTATGACATAAGGTCATTGAATCAGTTTAGGACGTTATGTCTGCATAAACTGTGAAATCTTGCCACCCGTAATCACTATCTCCCTCCCACGCACTGGGGTAATGAAGATGGCATCATAATGGCATCTGTAATCTCTGTCCTCTGGCATTCTCTCTTTGATATATTCGGATTTCAAAACTATGACACATTGCCTTTAAACCTGTCTCCAATCTCGAGGGCGCGTGAATTTGATGGATGTTGCATGTCAAGCGAACAAATACCACTCGTTTCACCAACCACTAACGTCTATTTTACCCCTTACATCAATCAAAACACATTTCTGGGTCGACACTTTTCACGCGGGGATTTAATCAAGAGCAAAACCAATCGCGCGCAGAATGAGCCTCTATTTACATACACTCTTTTGAATTATTAAGCAATATATTTTTTTCTCTCGAGCGGCGGTGATTTATTTTGTTGACAAAATTGGACAAGTTTCGTCGTCGTACCGAACAAGCAGCTTTTCAAATTTCCGTGTCAGGCAAACAGGAAAAAGGTTAAAAAATAAAAAAAGGTAAAGTATACATCTGGCGCTAAACTAAACTCATATATACTTGAGGCAATAGTGGTTTACTTATATCTCTGAGGGCACACTCGTGTGTGTGTAAACTGTTATTAGATACGACGAGCTTTTGTTTTGTATTATTTCGTTTCTTCTAGTGGCTACATGATCAAAATTTAATTTTCATCGAGAGTAAGTTTGTATGAAATATATTAATCGTGCGAAATGTTTTAATATCAATAGCAACGACGCAAAAGACGTGGGCATACCACATTAATGTTATTCGAATAGACTATTTTTGTTTTGCTCGTATTAATTCAATTGGTGTGTGCCATAGAACAAGGTTAGGAAAGAAAGACAAATACTCATCAAAATTAAATCAGAATACAACCGGGCACGAGGGAGAGGTGGTGACGAAAGTAGAAAGTGGGCGGCTGGACTAACTAATAAAGAATACAATATTAATACATGCATGTGCGTGACAATCTCTCCGAGGAACGGTAAAAAAAGCGGGGGAAACATCAAACGATTTGTCTGACGTATCTACGAATGCATTTTTCCCTTCTGTTTTTTTTTTTTTTTTTGGGGGGGGGGGGGTTGATCCATACGCCGTGGCTTATGAGGCAATCAAAATGCAAACAGAGATAAATTGCGATATTTCTTTTAGCTCATCAATAAATGTAGACTAAAAATGCATGTTATTCTGATAAGTGGAATTCAAGCCCCTTCATTATAATGCATAGAAATGTCTAATCTGTGTTCGTTAATTCAGTCGCCAAATTAAAATGGAAATGGTTTCTAAATCGTTCATGTGAAAATTGTGAGAACGTTTATATCCGATCTCCTACAGAAAAAAATTATCGAGATTAGAAAGAATTAAATGTAAACCATGAGAAATTGTGGCATCAAAATCTTGAGATCGCCTGTAATTAAATAGGCATAGGTAGTATGATGACACTAATATTTAAGACATTTTCCTAGAAATTGCGCATTTTTCCTATTTGTTCTGGTCATGAACTATTTAAGATTACAATTTGGGCATCTGAGGACAGTCTTTGCGGAACTCCGTTTGATTTCGAAAATATTTTCCTCAGGGTAAATATATGTAATTTGCTACTTTTCTGACAATTCAAAAGAAAATAGAAATAACAGGTTATCAAGTTATGAAATCTTAATGATACAAGTAAAATGATATTAGCAGGATTAAATACTACATTGTTATTCTACGAGATTGTGCCCAACAAGAGCGCACCGGACGGTGATCATTATCATCAATTATTATTGTAGGTTTTTAAGAAGCAATAGATGACAAAGGAGAGAATAGAAAATCATGAGGTAACTAGGTTAATAGTGATATGCACGGGCTAACATCAAAAGAGATATAGAATAACAAATCAGTTGTTTGGTAACTCTGGTTCAACGAACGCTCGGTGAAAATAATAATGACAACGAAACAGCAGCTATGGTGACGTCAATAGGATACACTACCGGACTGTGGGTCAAAGGATTCTTGGTTCGAGCCTCAGCCGAGGCAATTAGGTCCTTTGGCAAGTCATTACTTTATACATTGCCACTTTAAAGGCAGGTGTAGGGAATGGGTACCTGGTATAGGAATTTATTCCTCGAATGCTTCCAGGGTCTTAGGGAAGCTTCGCTATATCATACAAGCCCTGGTAATAACAGTACTTTGGAGGCGCCTTGAGTATCACGTGATATGAAATATGTGCGCAATATAAATAAACTTTTATAAATGATCGTCACTTCCCGTTGCATTGACATTCTTTTCGTCGGGAAATCTGAATCTGGACCAAAACCATTAAAGAATTTTAGACTACTTTTCAGACAGAGGAAAGATATTGCATGGCTCTACTCTACTCTACTCTAAATCATCAACATTTTAAACCACTCCTAAATGGCTGAGGTTTGTTTTAAAAAAAACGTGACCTAAGGTTGTGCTGACTACATGCGTCGTCAAGGTTGTTTCGATTCTTTACTCCACATACAGTTAACTCACTATCATGGTTGGTCACTTTGTCCTACTCCTAACATATTTCAATGACTGACTTTGTTCAATAGCCTTGTTGTTATTTTTTATTTCCGTATAATAAATTCAGATAAAATACATACAAAGTAATCATACAGAGAAAAGGGATACAATACGGCAGGTAGCCCATTTTCAGCTACAATTATATTGTTGCTGCTGGTCTTCCATGGGGCCACTGTTATTCTGCAGGCAAAGTCTCTAATTTGACACTTTACCATAATTCTTACCGCCTTGAGCAGGGCCTAGCTCTGTCAGTCTCTGACTGAGTCTTATAGTAATAGGAACGGCTAAAATACCGAGCCTAACTAGTATGATGTCAGCATAGTCTCATAGTGCAGACACTGCTAAGCACTGTGCCTGACAAGAATGTGTGCCGGTAAACATACCTCACTGTCATCCGAAGGCACATCAGCCAGTGCAATTAGAGCGAGGGGTAATCCCTGATCACGGGTCGATATCATCAACAAGATGTGTCGGCAATCAATGGCCAGGGATGGGGATAATATCTGGCTTCAGTGATCACACTTCACAAGGTAACCGACATAGTGCGGTGGTGATAAATAGCTCCACAGACTTGATAATGGATTACAGGTTCTCTTCTCATGTTGTCTTGTCTGCTCAGTGCCAGAAAGGCGATTACTCTATAAAGTTATTTGATTAATTTGCTCTCTCTAAAACTCTTTCCCCTTCTTCTTCTTCGATTATGTTTAGGTACGTGCCTCCTGCTTAAATAGCAGGCCTTGTGCTTACTTTGTCTTTGAAGGTATCCTTTTTATCTATTATTTCATCTTGAATATTGACATTGAAATTGAAAACTGAAGACAAAAAATTAGCTCTTAGGTCCTCAGCAGACGATAAGTGAAGTGGACTATGTCAATAATGGAATTGCTTTTGAGAGATCTTTTGGCTAAATGTAGTGAAGACTTGGATCAGTAAAAAGTAAATACGGGATTAATATGAATTGCTGGAAATCATGTTAACTGAAAAATTGCATTTTGGACCACATGTTCCAACGATTAATGCATGGTCGTACTGGCTCCTCTTCCTCAACTGTCCTGCATTTCCATCTGGCAAATTTAATTATAGTCCTGAACGTCTAACGTTTAGTATGATTCTACGAACAGTTAATAATTCACGAATTAGCAGAACTCAAGATTTCTCAAATGTTAGCATTGATGCAAATGCTGAGGTGATTATACAACTTCTAATTATTTCGGATTACTATCAGTTCTCGCGCTTAGTCACTCCATAATATCCTCTAAAACTTACGGGTTCGCCTTTCGCATGCATAACATTTGTAAATACATATTCAAAACTGCATTATCATAAATGAAAGTGTATGATAGTATCAAAATAGTAGTACATCGAATTATTGTTTAAACAAAATATTCAACCACAAACATAACATCCGACGACAGAATAATACAGAGGGGTGGGTGGTTTTACTTTCAGATATCGATTTTTGTGTATAATCATCTTTCAGAATAAATGATATATTATTAATATTTAATAGTGGTCATAAATTCAATGGAAAAGAGAATCAGGAGGTGGTGAAGATAAAGTGCACAATTTGGAAAAGTAGGGGCACAGCTATTTTGTTATAGGGTGCCATTTCGCAGATATTGTTTGGATTTTACACTTTCTGCTTATTGTGAATTACGAAACAGGAAAGAATGTTAAGCGCTTCTTTATTGCTTCTTAGCTGAACATTTACCTTTATCCTTCACCACAAATCCGTTCTATATTGTGGTGAAGAAAATAAATCAGATCATTATCCCATCATCCTCTTTAATAGTCTACACCAGAGCCCAGGGCCATTATATACACAGAGTTTGGCCAACTTGATTTCACTTGGTCATAACATGGCGTATATTCTTTTGTTTTGTGCTTGCCCAACAAAGCAGTAGTCGCCATATTGTGTCCAACTCGAATCGGGTTGGCCAAACTCTCCTAATCAATGGCACTGGTCTACACCAGAATCACATTCAAAGGTACATCATGCAGGAAGATTTATGATAGAGAGGAGGTACTCACCACAGGCGCCCAGAAAGAGTTGGTAAGGACTGGCCCAGCCTGGAGCTTGCCATGATGATGATGTTGGTGGTGGTGCCCCTTGCCACGCCAAAGCTTCTTGGGGTTGAGTTTCTGACTGGGCGAGCCGGGGAGCTTCATCCGGTGCATTACTGAAGGGGAAGAAGGAGAGGTGAGGCTATCAGTGGACGATTTAGGGGTAAGGTGATTGGGTGGGGAAGGGGAGAAAGGACTGTCATCAAAGACATTCCCCTCGGGACTCTCGCAGATAGGACTTGGTGAACTCCCCGTGGAGCTGGTACTGTGGTGATGCTGATGGTGGTGATGATGTCCACCAACCCGCATGCTGGCGGCAAGCTTCTGCAGGTACGGGAATCGACGCTTGGTCGAAGGAGATGGACTGTAAGAATCCCCACTAGCTTTTGCGGAATGGTCGGAGTCATTGCCATGTTCGCTGTTGTCCGGTTTGTGCAGAAGTGTGGTATCTAGTGAACGGACAGCTCGCAGCTTTTGCTTGGGTTTTGGAATCTGCAGAGCCGTCGATGTCTGGACCAAAGCTGGACTGGACTCAGTTTCGGTCGTGGTCATTCGGGCTGAAGGGGGTTCCTCCTTGTATCTAATAGCTCCATTGGTCTTACAGGAATCCCGACCCGTCGGGGTAGGTTCCAAGCTTCGGGTTGACCTTAACTTCAGGTGCTCCCGAGGGACCGTTGGACCGGTTGTACGATAGACAAGTACTTCTCTCCGCAAGTCTAACGTCTTCGGCCTCGAGACACGATTCTTCGCGTCGAGTGCCAACACAGCGGACGTCGCCGTCCCCTCGCTGTCGGGCGAGTCCGACGACGAGCTCTCGTCAGAGTCCAGATACTCAATATCTTTGACTGACATACCAAATGAATCATCCAGCTCATCGTAGGACATTGGCCAATCCATTGTTTGCGTGCTTGATGTCATGCATCGACCACCGTGATATCGTGTGGTCTTTCGTGGACTATGGATCGACGTCGGAGAGACTTTGCTAGGAGGTTCGATCAATACACTTCCAACGTTACTCGAGTTATGTCGCTGCTGACTAAATTCCATAGTATCAACCCCTTCTTCCTCTCGAGAAATGGTTTGTTATATTCCAGGTAATATGGTCCTTGTAAATCACCGCGGCTAAGGAGTGGAGGAGGTGCAATTTATGGAGTCATTCTGAACTTTGGCACAGTACGAAACTTCGTTAACGAAGAGAGAAACGAGTGATGATAGCTAACATTCCTCACTACCAGCTATGGGTTAAATGGTAGGAGGTGTGATCCGTTATGAAACCTCACAGACACCGAGATGAAAACACCCGAGCATTAAATATCGTTGCTAGCAGACGACGTCAAACGAGTTTAATCCTAAATTCCAGTAAAATCGCAAAGCGACAAGTCAACAAACCAAGCTTCATAGATCAATATGTACACGCTTCGAATTCAAACAGACAGTTTACAATAGCGATTGGCAAAAAATGTGTTTGGCACATCCAAACAAAGCAAAAATGTGAGTTCGGTAACTGTCAGAAATACATGTATTTCAACTGGTTGAGAGTTCGCGATGCGTCCTAGCTCGTTGAACGCACGGACTTATACTATTGACTTTTAGAAGTGTTCATTATGCGGGCGAGCGGGATCCTCAATTGAGATAAGTTCGTATTTACGCGGATGCAGGGCGAGCGAGCGAGTGCGCACTGAGGCGTACGCACTCATCTTGAATAGTTGTGGTGATCGAAGATCAATGATATTAACGATATGATGTAAAAGCTGCTCGTTTAGGCAACGAGTTTGGAGCTCCTTGGTTTAGGCAAGGCTACACAACCTGGCACCTCCTTGGTTAAGTTTAGGGCGCCAGAGTGCACTTGCACACAGTTCACAAAATGAATTCGAATATTTCTTTCAATATAATGCTTACAAGTACTTCATGACCCCCCCCCCCCAAAAAAAAAGGACAGTCTGTGTTAACAACCACAATTTAAAAAGCATACAGTGTGACCATTTTCGTGTTTTGCACACAGACAAAGTTTGAATACGACTACTTAATGCCTATTTATAGCCTGGATAAGCCTCAACCTCCGTCCACCCACCCACCCAAACAAACAAACAAACAAACAACAACAACAACATACAAAACAAAACTAATCGTCAAATATCTTTCTTTAACTTTGGAACACGTTGATGAGAAGCAAAATGATAAGTTCTAAACTGATTAGAATTTGTTATTAATTTTATTGGGTTAACAACCAATTTAGATCCTGGCCTGGGATGTAAGCTCCGACAAGCTGCAGTGTACACCTTTAAAAAGCCTTGCCACATCTTAGATTTTAATATCTTGCTTTTTGACAACTCAAATCATGAAAATCCTGATTTTTTTTTTGAGGTGGGGGTGGGGGGGGGGGGAGGGGGGGGGGGGAACGAAATTTTAACAATTGAGTTATTGTGACGCATTTGCTTTAAAACGATATTTTGGTTTTTAGACGACAAATTCATAATATTGTATTAGCTGTGCAAACAATAGGATTGCTTACATGTCTCACTCTCTCTCCCCGGTCCATGTTATTTGTGTGTCTCTGTCTCTGCCTTTCTCTCTCTCCCTCTCTCCCTGTCTTTCTCTTTCTGTCTGTCTGTCTCTTTCTCTCTCTCTCTCTCTCTCTCTCTCTCCCTATGTATATACACAATCTAGACTTCTGTGTGTGCATCTGTCTCTGTCTTTCTATCTCCTCTTTCACATCATATTCACCATATTTTGAAACCTTATTATAATATAATACATGTGAATATTGAGTATGTTTCTATTTTCGAGGGGGGGGGATACACAAAGTAAAAGCGTATGTTACCACTAGGTGAGCAGAGTGTTTATCTTTGTTGAATTGCGATGGTATTTTGTGTTGTATTTATTTTTCGAAAGATGTCTTGATATACATGTAGTTATATGAACATGGTGAGGGGGGTGGTGTACAGGTGCATGTATTTGAACCATACGCTCATTGTGCCCATGTATTGATATGGCATACAGATTCAGTGCACATAAAATCTCGCATCGAAGGGCATTACAAAATGCAAAGATATCTACACTAGGGGGCGCTATTCGAATCCGCTCCTGATTGTCGCATTGGGTTCCGCACAGACTGAAAAAATAATCAACGTTTCTATGCTGGTATTATGTACACGTAAATTGTAAATTACTTTCGTCATCAACGTTCAATACGTGTTTCATGCTTTAAAGATTAGGTGTGTTTTATGCTTTGGGGTGTTTTTTGCTTTTTGTGACGTATAGCCGTGGTCTATATTTCGATTTGAAAGATTTAGATATCATATGTATTTAAAGAAGATACAAATTTATAGGATTACTGGTATAAAAATAATTGTTGTTTGGATGTGAGCCCTACTATTTTTAACCGGATTCTATTTTTAACCATTCCAAATCTGTATCTTGTTGACGTATTTTGCAAACTCAATATTATATATAATTAAACAAAAATGAATAAATATATGTATAAATATCTACACATTTGTGAAGATCGTGAACCACTGTGTTATCATGTTATTTAAACGAATTTAACGAATGAACGCCGATAGATCTATACAAAAAAAACACGGAATATTACTCCGCTGCTTATCCTAAAGAACATGGCATATGCCTATATTCAAATATAAATGTCAAAGTGGACAGAGAGAGATCTACTATATTTTGAAATAAAGAAATATTGTCCACCAAATAAACCTTGACGGGAAGTGAAATTATCTTGGAAATGTTTGTTCTTATTCCAAAACTGTTCATGTAAAGCTCTACAAAATCGAATAATACAGATTTTCTTTCAATTTTAACTGGCGTATATCTTTCCTCCTTTGAATATATATGCATTTTAGAAGTTATTTTCATGACGGTTTTTGACATATTTCAGATAAAACGAGACGAAAAATCAGCTCACTTGCAATCAAACAGAAACAAAAATCATTCCAAGCAAGAACACACAACCAAATAATGTGTAGGCGTATTTTCAAGTTCGCCAATATGAATTTATTGACTGCTATCAAATTAATACTTTCTGACCGAAACAATAACTACTCAGATATCTAATTATAACAAGCCTTACTACCAAAAGAATGCTTGATGAAACCTCCGAATGTGAAAATTAATCTACATGAATGCACTTCAGCTGAAGTAGGGCGATTTTTTACACACGAACCCGGATGGGTCTAATCTGATGACGTCATCAAATCATGCTCGACCTTGGATTTGACTTTGTAACTTAAGACGTCCTTCCCCCGCACTCTTCAATTTCCATACAGTCGAGAGCGAAAAGTAATAGCAAACCAAGCACGATAGGAGCTACAGATAAATTTGAGTTGTGGTCATGCAATAATAAAATGTGAAAGGAACTGTGTGGAAGCCATTGGGCAGGTTGACCATGTAAGCATATAAGTATTGGTGTATACATGTGAGGTTTTAGAATCATCCAAAGAATAATAAATTGGCTCAGTCTTGATAAGAGTCACCAGCAATGTATACAGAAATGAATATATGGGATTACACAAACATGAGGCATGAATGTTGTGGTCCACAACCTTTAGTTGTTACTTATCTTATTTCGATTAGGAGGTCATTAATTTTGTAGGGCCATCCTATTTCAGGGGACGTTTTTCTATGCTACATAAAACGAAAGAAAAGGCTCACAAATTATTTTTCACTTTTCCCAGAACTCAACTTTCTCTTTAAGGATTTGAGATTGTGATTGTGTTAGCGGTGTACGATAGACCGGATTGGGGGCGGGGGTGGGGGTATTGGGGTACTTAAGGAGAGCTACAGCAATACCCCCCCCCCAAAAAAAAATACGAATGAAAAGAGCATGAGCTTTCATAATTATGTTGCACTATGCATCATTTTGATCTGTAACATTAAACTGGAGTAGGAGTGGGAAGAAGTTTGATCATAATGCCGCGAAATGTGACCAAAAGAAGTTTAAGTTTGATTTCAATTACTTTCATAACCATGTAATTTAAGTAAAATGAAGCCTCAAAAAGTCAAGATGCAAAAATGTACGGCTGATCCTCTTTTGATTTCTAAACTTGAAGTAAAAGCCAAGTTTAATTCCATGCAAGAATCATGTGTGGGTGTGTTTGTGTAAAATTTAAGATGGAGAAATATCAAATGTACAAACGGCTTGAACTAGGCCAACTGGATTCTAGTAAGCGGTGAAGGTTGAAATCCCTCACTCATTTTACGTTACAGACTCCATCCTCCAGCCTCAACAAATTAATGACATTTCGAGATCGTCGTCAACATCAACAGCGCATTCAAATTTGTCAACGTCCAGCCGCATTGCGGGCTTCATGCGGGAGTCTGGCGCACGAGTCTAACTCGTTGTAAAAATACCCCGAGAGGACGATGGGAGCATTGACGTCACGGATGAAGATTTCCCTCTTGCTTCTTAACTTTGAAGAAGAGAGAGAAGAGTAGAATGGACAGGGATACCATCATGGAGAGAACGAGAGAAGGAGATAAATAGACGGAGATGGAGAGAAAGGACGAGAGAGGATAGAAAGAGAGAGAGAGAGAGAGAGAGAGAGGGGGAGAGCGAGAAAGAGAGAAGGGAGGGAGAGTGAAGACAGAGGGAGAGAGGAAGATGGAGAGAGGGGAGAGTGAGAGAAAGGAGTGAGTGAGAGAGGGTATTGGTCTCCATGGTAACCGATCAGTCATACTATCTTGAGATGGCTGTATAAGATGCTTTTGGAGGTTGAAGTTGTTCAAAACGTACCCATTATGCTTGCATCTTTTGCTGTCGTGCATTTATAAGAGGAAAAAAATGGCACTGATCAGCAATGGAAAAAGGAAAAGGTTACAACAAAATCGTATTTCTCGTTGAAAGAGTTCTCGATGCAAATTGTATTCACATGAAGTAACAGCGTATAAGCTATTTGATCTATACAAGGAAACATATTTCTGCACCTCGTATGTTAATATAGATATAAAGTTTTGCTCACAAATACTGCATTATAATAGGCTGTTTTTTTCAAAATGTAATCATATCTAATGCATGAATCTATGTTCAAGTGACTCGGTAACATTGCCTCAGATTCTGAAACAAAATCCTGGATTTAGCTAATGCTGCAATCATAATTATAAGCCTTTAGGTCAGTTAGGAATCCCATGGCCTTTACAAGTCGATCGCCTGTCTGATTATCAAGATATTTATGATTGGAAATCGAAATGTCATTTTTCGTTTTCCTAACGATTATTTATAACGCAACAGTCTATTGGGAAAATGATTAGGGTAAAACCAGTCACTCAAAATTTTTACTTTTTTGAGGCACTTCATTAGTTATTTGAAGCGCATTTATTTAGGGCTTCAATATTACATCATATCACAGACACTATTAACACGCAGGGCCATGCATCTCAGATTTAACATTTTTAAACGATGCCTTTAAGTGCTGTGTTACAAATTATTTCATTCGCCTGTTACGAATCATTGCATTTGAATAGTCTGAACACGAATTGCATATATTATGTGTTGATGGGTAGAACAAGCCCTTATGTTTGTCCTACCTAGCAACAGTTAATGTAAGCATCTCGCATACTGACTATTGAAATACAATTATTCGTAACAGGTATATGAAATTATATGTAACATGACACTTAATATAGATTTATGCATTAAATTGGATTACATTTACGAAAATGGTTTATTAGATCACATGTTATTTTTCTTGTTTACTAAATGCATGATGCCTTGTTTTTTCGTTTATCAAAAGAATGCTAAATTAAGCCCTTTTTTTTGGGGGGGGGGTTATTAAATGAATGCCATGTGACTACTTATTGTTACTACCATATTATTATTGATTAATGCAAGTTTGTTATACTAATGGCCTATCGTAGTTTCCATTGATTGATGATTACTTGATTTTATTCGTCAGGTATAAATGCATGTATAATAATGATATAATCCTGATCAAGGAATATACAAGAAATTGAGAGAGAGAGAGAGAGAGAGAGAGAGAGAGAGAGAGAGAGAGATAGAGAGAAAAGAAATAATTACAGGATAATCCACGAAAGCTTATAACAGCTTATTTTCATATATTTATATAATTGATAAATGTATCCTATTTGAAAGATAGGCTATACATGTCATTAAAAAACTGAGACTAAATATCAAAAAGTTAAAAAAACTATGACATAAAATAAATAAAAGGGAGGAATTTAATTTGATCATGGGAGATTTTAAAACTAGAACGAAAAAGAGAGACTGGGGACACGAGATTAAAAGAGAAAGAGATAGAGAGACAGAGAGATAGATAGAGAGAAAGAGTAAGAGAGGGGGGTGTGGGTAGAAAAGAGATGGGGGGGGGGGGGAACTGATGGAGGATGAAAGACTGCTAACCTGAATAGATAATGGAAGTTAAACCGTTCGTGCCACCCATTAACATGGTAGAGACGACTTGCAATAGCTGCTTTAAAGAGGCATTTTCCTCATTATCATGATCCCTATATTCAACACATCATATCCAGCCATACACAAAACATCAGCAGCAGTAAATCAAAATGACTTGAATACTGAATCTAAAATATTGGAATGATCCCTGTGACCATATCTTAATTCAACATTTAGACACATAAAGATATACTATAAACTTGTTTTCAAGTACTCAATAACAAATATATCTCTTATACTTAGACTAAATGGTATTCTCTGCTGGGTTTATATAGAATATGCTTTTCTTTTGCACGCTCTAGTGTTATTGTGATCGTATCTCTCATTTTAGAAATCTGTCGGAAATGCATATAGAGATTTAATTTGTATGACAGAGCACGATATTTGCGCTAATTTCATGAATGCGAAATGTAGCTTTGTTCTAATTGACATGAAGTGCAGCATGTCATTATCTTACTTTACATTCTGCAAACATTAATGTACTCGAAAACGACTGGTACAGTTTGTTCACCCCCCCCCCCCCTCCTCCTCCGACATTGCCTCGCATGGCTTAAACACTGCAATTAAGAGACTCAACGCCGATTTGAATACAAATTTTTAGGACGATTAATAAAAGAGACTCTGATGTGGAAGAGCCGAAGTATATGCAAAATATACAGTGCGTATAACAAAAGTACACCCAACTTTAAAAGCTCATAATTAAAAGAGTCGTAATCACTTTAACCATGAAATCCATTGCTTGGTAAAAGGTAATTTTTTTTCTCTCCAATGATACCCTTTTCATATTTTGTCTGCATCACAATCATGACTGAGCACCAGGGTTTTAAAAAGTGCCGTCAAAATTTCCGTATATTTGTGCTTCATTTTTAAAGTGAACCAATGTAGCTACGCTTTCACAGAACCTTGTTTCAATCCACAGGATAACCTTGAAATTATTTTAAACACCCTTTTAACTTGTTGTCTCATGATATCTAACTTCTATTTTTGTCTCGAACAGCACATGAAAACTTGGAGGTTGATTAACCTCAAAGAATCAGCAAATGCAAAAAACAAAGTCACGATGATAACCCCTAAACATTCTGACAGTAGACTTTCATGAAAAAGATAGATAGAAAGCGTCAATGAAAGTAAGCATTTCCAATGACCCAATGGCAAAGCTTACCTGAAACAATGGAAATTTCTGATATAACATGTATTGTAGTTTCCTTTGAAATTTGACAACTAACAATTTATATTACATTTTGGTATCAATATATATAATTATGATTCCTAGAATATATGAGGTACATTATGTTCTGTTCTCTTTAAGTAATAATGCTATAATGTAAATATTCTACTTGGAACTAGTAAAAATCAGAATAAGGGAAAAGAGGCTAATAATAATTATGTAGTCCGACGAAACTGGATATATTCTTATGTTCATATTTATAAGAAAATAAAACTCTCCATAAAACAGATTCATCTAATATTTAGGTTTTATTTAGAAGAGCACAGTAGGAAACTTCATCACATCATTCCTTTTTTCTTTTTTTCTCTGATTCAAAAAACAAATGTGGATATCTTTCCATATGTTTATTTGACAGCGCTCAAGATATTCTCTCTCTCTCTCTCCCACTTCCATCCTCAAATATCGTATACAAATGTTTGAAAACTGTATGTTTATGACGGGAGGGAGGGTGGCTGGCAAAGAAGTTATTTGTATATACTATTCCCCTATAATAGTATGAAAGAGGTCGACAAGCCCCCTCCTCTCCATCTAACACATCCACCCCTCCACATAGCATTATCACACTGTCGTCTCTCTAGTTAGATTTGATTAATGGGTATAGTCGTTCTAACACAAGACGAAGCAACCAAAGCCAGATCAAACTAAAGAACAAGCCAGCATCATAACGACCTTGCTGGGGTCGAGGTGAATTTGTGTCGCTTATACAATTTCGAAATAATATAAAGGAAATAGGAAGTGGAAAGGTTGAGTTTTATAACCGTTGCCCGCTTTACCGCATTTTTTTTCTTTCAAGTTATAATCAAATTTAAACCTTATTCTCATGGGGACAAAAACGCAGATACAGAAACGCATAGGGGAAACGTGTCCCCCCCCCCCCCATCGAAATAGGAAAAAAAAACAAAAAAACAATTACAATGCAAATCAAGTTCAGTTAAATATAATGTTTTTATTTTTAGGCTTTTCTTTGCCAAATGTAAGTGATTTTTACTTTTTTCTTTTATCTTTTAAATCGGCTCACTCTTACGACCTGAAGAACTCATGATTGTTTTATACTTATGATCTAATAATTCGTATTTTGCATCTTTTGGTATTGAATCATATATATCTCATGTAATTATGTACATTTATGTATATTTATGTATATTTGTCTAAGTTATGCATATTATACCACAACTAATGAGGAGAGCCTCCTACATAAACTCAGTTTCTTTTGGTAATCCCAAGACATTATATTAGTGCTGATTGCTTTCAGTTACTGATTTATTATTGTAATTCGTTTTCTTGTATTCTTTGTTATTGTCATACTCTTTTAATGTTCTTGGAAATGAAATAACATGACAAATGAAAAATGAAAATGAAAAGAAGTAACGGGGTAAAGAGAACGAAAAGTCAGAGATGAAATGTGGACAAAAAAAAGTAACAGAAGAAATGGGTAAAAAAAAGTAAGAAATGAAGGCGATAAAACCTCTCCCACCCAAAATGGAGAGCCTTTTTAATTAGTCATTATTCGAGTGAGACCGCTCCCAATGATGCCAATGCCCCCCCCCCTTATTGGCCGGACTAACGCTACGCCCCTACATAGAAAGATGGAGAAGGCGAGAGAATGTGAGGATTATTTGGACAAGTGTGACAATGACGAGGGGCAACCTTTACGGATGATAATTGTAATCAGCATCAAAGTTGTTCTTCCTTAAAGGGTTGCGACTATTATTACCCCGGTAATTGCCACCTGTGTGGAGAGTGTCAAATGTGGATTGATATCTTGCTACAAAGGGACATCAATGCCGGGCCAGGATTCGAACCCTTAACCCTAGGATTGAAAGTCAAGTGGATGAACCACTGTACCACGACGTTTATTGAAGTTAAGCAAATTGACTATGAGAACAACAGCTAATGTTTACTGATATAACTGAGAACATCAAGAATTGGTTTAAAAAAAACTATATTAACTAGATAAATGCCATGTAGCACAATTTACCTAATTTTCCCAACAGCATATGCTTTCTGTTTGCGTACTATGCCTTCTATTCTGATTCCCCCTATCAAACAGCTTCTGTACCCTATTTTATTCTGTCACTTTAATTCGACCTTCAAATATCATGGTTCTGGCACTCCATTAACAGAAGATAGGATGCATGTTTAATGCAAAGACTAACACACTCCCTCACACACGCACACACAAACACAAACACACGTACACGTATATATGCACGCACACCCACTCACAAAATTCCGCCATGCCTATACTCCTAGCCTATACTGCGTATACGTACGTATTGAGGCACAATAATTGTAAGGGAGGATTTGAAATAGCTACTGTTCATTTTAGAAGGCATTCCACGCGTCACGCAAATGCGAACAAGCTATGTGACCCGTACAACAGATTGTAATGCTTGAGTGAAGGGTTGATGCATGTTTAAGTGCTTGTGTGTTTTGTTTTATCGTGTTATCGTCACGGTGAAACATGTATTTATGGATTTATTTTCATTAGTTTTCCTTATACAGAACATTAATAATTAGATGTAGTAGTTTGTCCGTTTCTTCAAATGTGTGTGACATACTATAATCTAATCATAATCTAAACAACAAGCATGGTTGTTTTTAATTCAAGTTCGATGATCTCTCTTTAAAAAAAAAAACGTTACCAGATGAATATGACTGCCAGCATGCCACTTGATTTTATATAATGTATGCAAATCTGGCGAACAATATATATACATTATTGTTAGTATTGTTTCCTTCTCCTCTTATCTCTATATAGTTATTACCGATAACTATATAGAGGTAAGAGGAGAAGGAAAAAAGCATACAAACAATACTAAAAATAATGTATATATATTGTTTGCCAGACTCTCATACATAATATAAAATAATAATATGTAGATTACGATTATAATGTAATGTGTATGTATAATATGCCTGTTTTATTATGGCGACCCCAACACAAGCCCTGTGCTTTTAGGGAAATGTATAACTCATAATATGTTCATTTTGATTGTGTGAAGGAAATAAATGTTAATTGAATTGAATTGAATTGAATACTGAGTAATGAGCTTGTTGGTAGTGAGTACAATGATTCATGCTATGTTTATGTTTAGACGTTTAAATTTTAATGGAAATATGAAATAAATAAATCTAAAATTTGACATTAAAAACAAATGAAAAAAATATGTTCATTGTTTACATTTACAACGATATGGATAGTTTTGCTTTACATTGTCATTGACATAGAAAACCCATGATTTAATAATGAGTTATGATTAGGATAGTGTTCATTTTAGTGTCTATTTCATTGTGGGTGAATACTATCAATACAAGAAAATGACGATAATCATGAGGATGATAATAATAAATAATAATAAATTGTTTCTTTTATAGCGCTATATCCAATTTGCAATTGATCAAAGCGCTTTACAAAACAAATAAATCAATGAATTAAAACGATATGGATGATGGTGGTTATTATTATTATTGTTATTATTATCATTATTGTTACCACTTTTATAAAAAAAAGTACTTATAATAGTTACATTAACGATAATGACAATAGGAATGATAATACAACATCCAATACAGAATGGCAGAAACAGTACATAAAATGTGGCCATCTGTAATCATTTGTTTCTCATATACATGTCTAAGATGTGTCTATTATGCTATTAGACCTAGCTTTAACCATTGTGCAAGCATGCTTATTCGAACAGAAATCATGTACATGCGAATAAATATTGCATTTAAATTTCAATTTAAATATAATTCCTCAGGAAATGTATTTAATGAATAGCCCAGGACAAGAGTGAACGGGGTTGTTTATTAAACTCAGGGCAAAAGGGGATTTGCAACGAAAGTGTTTGGGTAGTTCCGCTGTTGTAGCCATCCCCCTACAGCTCTGCCATTTTTTCGGCGCCATTTTGAAGGGAAAAAAATCCTTCCTGTTGAAGTATCGGCTAAAGTACAAAGGTACTTTGTAAGTTATAGCATTTTAAAAATGAAATTACGACAGCGAGAAAAAAAAATTGATACATGATTATAAAGGATCGGGGTTGAAATGCTCTCAGGGCTGTCATATTTCACACATCATCAATTACTATTTATATATCTGTAGAAGACACAATTTGTGTCTTACCCTATTCGTTAATTCTATGCGTAGTGGGTCCAACTATCGAGAAGAAATTTGTGTCATTCGGGGGGAGGGGGAGGCGTTCGAGAAAAGGAGCCACTTTGTAAAGACAAAAACATATCTATTTATTCATATATTAGTATTTTATTCATTTACTATTTGTTTACTTGATTATTAATTCATTTATTTATTCAAGTAACTTATTTATCTATTCATGTATTCAAATTGAACAAGGCAATATTCCTAAGGCGTAATTAGTTACACTGCCCAACACACGTACGAACTAAATCCAGAATCAATTATAGAAGGCACAGAAAAGTGTAAAGAAGAGAAGTAATCACCATTGTAGATCAAATGAAATACTAATTCAAAATGCCGTTCCCTGCACTATGTTTGATCAGATAATCAATTAATGGGCACCTCTCTGTGTTTCAGTTACGTTTTGCTTTGGTTATTCTGTTTTACTTCAGCACCAATGATTGTTTTATAGACACTGTTTTCACACAGAAAAAATAAGTGCCGACGATCGGGAAAGCAGCCTCGGCTAACTCTGCAGGTCGATATTTTGTCGAATAATGCGATTTTGTCCTACATGGTGGTTAAAACAAAAATCACATTTAATTTTTCCCTCACAGCTAGCCTACTTTCAAACATATTTAACGATGATAAGAAACTGCTATTTCTTGACGTCATCAAACGTTTAGTGTGCGTCATTATCTGCGCTATTAAAACTTTATATAGAAAGGAAGTCAGTGCATGCTCCTCGATTCAAATCAATATCTGCATTTTACTCTGCGTACGTTTTCATCTCACACATGGCGTGGCAGAGTGCAAGTTACTGACGCACTCCCGCGTAAAGAATTGGCGCCTTGTACGTACTGGCGGATGCACACTAGCCGTTATTTCAATTGCGATATATCCTGCGTCAATACAGCCTGCAAACATGATCCTGGGAATTAGACCTCATGCCAGTCGTTCAACATAATGTTTGCAATTTTCATTTTGCATTCACTTTTAGGTGATAACATTGCGCACCAGAGGCCGAAGTCGGTGACGCAGTCCTACGTTATTCAAATTACGTCTCATGTGAAACTCGAGGTGTCATTTTGATGCGCTATTCACTGCACTAAATGCAGCTTGTACAAGCAATCAAACTTTGCGCCAGTAAATCAACACAACGTTTGCACTTCTAAGTATGATATCAACCTCACATGGTGCGTCAAAGACTGCGTCAACTGCTGACTCAGTCATACGTTAGGCTAATGACGCCTCGTTTGCATTGAGCGTGAGACAACTAACAGTACCGACACTTCAAAACCACCCGACATGGGCTACATTAAATTGGCATGTTCCCCGTATTCCAGAGGGCGTTCAAAATACGTACGCGCTGGCGGACGGTGCTAAAGCTGCCTATATATTGACACCAACAGAATACGGCTCTTACGCAGATGGCATGTTACGATAACTACACTGGCGGGAACGTGTCCCTTTAAGAAATACAAAATTCGAAGTCCGTCTTTCGTTGTATGAAGCAAGATTATGTATTAATCATTCCTTTAGTTCATCGAACAATATACTTTGACTAGAGATATTATTACTTCGATAGGAAAAAAGTTAACATTCTTATTGAATTTTCCATGCTTAACGTTGATATCTCTAATTTTCAAAAATAATTTCAACGATTTCTTTTTTTCTTACGATTTAAAATAAATCGATGAACGACTTAAATATTTATCCGAACATGTCATGTTGAACAAGCAGTGCCTTATAGCTATTGACGTCATGACACCCTCTCATATTTTCTTCTGATTGAAGAATGTTTCAGATTTCATCGTTGAGTGTAAAATCGAAGTGAGAGGGCAAGGTTTATATTATTACTTGTAAATTCAGCGTCTTACCAAGTGCCTGGAATCGCCATCTTAGCTGGCGATTATCCATGACGATAATATCGATCGGCTCAGGGCCTGTCGTCTGCAGGGTTGAACATTTTGCGTGGACGAAAAAAACGCGATATTTCAAAACGATCGCAAAGGCTTTCAAGAAACAACAGTGGTAATTTCTATGGCATTGTTTGTCGTATTTTCAAACAGAGAAACAATGCAATGAAATACTTCATAAAAATAAAAGGGTTTCTTTATGCAATACAGTAAAGTATAGAGAATTGCATTTGAGTTGATTTCTAGAGGATCTTTGCGATTGTGTTTTCTTTAATTTTTGAAGATCAGTGGAGATGCCATCATGAATTTCATGTACATCAAAACGTTGTCTCGGAGGTTTCTTCAAATAATAAATCTATGATGGTTCTAAATAAAGCAAACATATGGATAACATAAAGCAGCTGCTCGTCTCTAAAAAGACGTAATCTTAACAGACGTTCTGTAGTATATAGGAGTTAATTATTTTCTCTATTCATATTTATTTTCAAATGGTTACCAAATTTCCAATAATGATTGAGATGATGACAGTGTAATGGCAACATAAGATCGAGCATTAGGTCCTTTTCATGTCTACCCTTACGCTATCCTCAAAATATTCAAGGAGATGTCCATGCCTTGTACATCTCTCCCTTACATGATTGCAGTGCGGACAATGCAATACGACTATATGGCACACACAATGTAAGATGTATACCCTGTGTTGGCGAGCAACGCACCCCTTCCGGAGAATAGTAGTTTTTAAAGCGCATCTATAAATAGACGTAATCATAATATTGACATTTCGAGATCGAGTCGAAATCGCTTTAATGCATGCAGATAGAGAAAGATGCAAGAAGAGCCGGAGACAGTCGTATACAGAGACACAGAGAGAGAGAGAAAGAGAGAGAGAACGAGAAGATATAATGTCGTCCTTGTGTTCAATATCCACTGCCTTATTATGCGACAGGGATGGAGCAAGTCTTTGTCTCGTTACCCCCCCCCCCCCACATCGCCATCTCTCCCCTCTCTCTTACTCTTCTCCATTTCTTCTTCCTCTCTATTTATCTGCCCCCCCCCCCCACATCGCCATCTCTCCCCTCTCTCTTGCTCTTCTATATCTCTTGTTCTCTTCTTCCTCTCTATTTATCTGCGTCCCCCCCCCACGCCATCTCTCCCCTCTCTCTTGCTCTTCTCTATCTCTTGTTCTCTTCTTCCTCTCTATTTATGTGCCCCCCCCCACCGCCATCTCTCCCCTCTCTCTTGCTCTTCTCTATCTCTTGTTCTCTTCTTCCTCTCTATTTATCTGCCCCCCCCCACATCGCCATCTCTCCCCTCTCTCTTGCTCTTCTCCATCTCTTCTTCCTCTTTATTTATCTGCGTCCCCCCCCCCACGCCATCTCTCCCCTCTCTCTTGCTCTTCTCTATCTCTTGTTCTCTTCTTCCTCTCTATTTATCTGCCCCCCCTCCCCACCGCCATCTCTCCCCTCTCTCTTGCTCTTCTCCATCTCTTGTTCTCTTCTTCCTCTCTATTTATCTGCCCCCCCCCCCTCCACCGCCATCTCTCCCCTCTCTCTTGCTCTTCTCCATCTCTTGTTCTCTTCTTCCTCTCTATTTATCTGCCCCCCTCCCACCGCCATCTCTCCCCTCTCTCTTGCTCTTCTCCATCTCTTGTTCTCTTCTTCCTCTCTATTTATCTGCCACCCCCCACCGCCTCCTCCCTTCTCTCTCTTGCTCTTCTCTTCTCTTGTTCTCTTCTTCCTCTCTATTTATCTGCCCCCCCTCCCACCGCCATCTCTCCCCTCTCTCTTGCTCTTCTCCATTTCTTGTTCTCTTCTTCCTCTCTATTTATCTGCCCCCCACCGCCTCCTCCCTTTTCTCTTGCTCTTCTCCATCTCTTGTTCTCTTCTTCCTCTCTATTTATCTGCCCCCCCCCCCACCGCCATCTCTCCCCTCTCTCTTGCTCTTCTCCATCTCTTGTTCTCTTCTTCCTCTCTATTTATCTGCCCCCCCCCCACCGCCATCTCTCCCCTCTCTCTTGCTCTTCTCTATCTCTTGTTCTCTTCTTCCTCTCTATTTATCTGCCCCCCCCCCCACCGCCACCTCTCTCCTCTCTCTTGCTCTTCTCCATCTCTTGTTCTCTTCTTCCTCTCTATTTATCTGCCCCCCCCCCCCTCCACCGCCATCTCTCCCCTCTCTCTTGCTCTTCTCTATCTCTTGTTCTCTTCTTCCTCTCTATTTATCTGCCCCCCCCTCCCACCGCCATCTCTCCCCTCTCTCTTGCTCTTCTCCATCTCTTGTTCTCTTCTTCCTCTCTATTTATCTGCCCCCCCCCCCACATCGCCATCTCTCCCCTCTCTCTTGCTCTTCTATATCTCTTGTTCTCTTCTTCCTC
This sequence comes from Strongylocentrotus droebachiensis, assembly GCA_035222895.1. NCBI lineage: Eukaryota > Metazoa > Echinodermata > Echinoidea > Camarodonta > Strongylocentrotidae > Strongylocentrotus > Strongylocentrotus droebachiensis. The sequence goes on along the minus strand of JAVYIG010002832.1, from coordinate 116,480 downwards.
TCTATTTATCTGCCCCCCCACCGCCATCTCTCCCCTCTCTCTTGCTCTTCTCCATCTCTTGTTCTCTTCTTCCTCTCTATTTATCTGCCCCCCCCCCTCCCCCACCGCCACCTCTCTCCTCTCTCTTGCTCTTCTCCATCTCTTGTTCTCTTCTTCCTCTCTATTTATCTGCCCCCCCCCCCTCCACCGCCATCTCTCCCCTCTCTCTTGCTCTTCTCCATCTCTTGTTCTCTTCTTCCTCTCTATTTATCTGCCCCCCCCCCTCCACCGCCATCTCTCCCCTCTCTCATGCTCTTCTCCATCTCTTGTTCTCTTCTTCCTCTTTATTTATCTGCCCCCCCCCCCCCCCAACGCCATCTTTCCCCTCTCTCTTGCTCTTCTCTTTCTCTTGTTCTCTTCGTCGTCTTTATTTATCTGCCCCCCCCCCCCCACCGCCTCCTCCCTTCTCTCTTGCTCTTCTCTTTCTCTTGTCCTCTTCTTCCTCTCTATTTATCTGCCCCCCCCCACCGCCTTCTCTCCCTTCTCTCTTGCTCTTCTCCATCTCTTGTTCTCTTCTTCCTCTCTATTTATGTGCCCCCCCACCGCCATCTCTCCCCTCTCTCATGCTCTTCTCTATCTCTTGTCCTCTTCTTCGTCTTTATTTATCTGCCCCCCCCACCGCCTCCTCCCTTCTCTCTTGCTCTTCTCTATCTATTGTCCTCTTCTTCCTCTCTATTTATCTGCCCCCCCCCACGCCACCTCTCCCCTCTCTCATGCTCTTCTCCATCTCTTGTTCTCTTCTTCCTCTCTATTTATCTGCCCCCCCCCCCCACCGCCATCTCTCCCCTCTCTCTTGCTCTTCTCTATCTCTTGTTCTCTTCTTCCTCTCTATTTATCTGCCCCCCCTCCACCGCCATCTCTCCCCTCTCTCTTGCTCTTCTCTATCTCTTGTTCTCTTCTTCCTCTCTATTTATCTGCCCCCCCCCCCACCGCCATCTCTCCCCTCTCTCTTGCTCTTCTCTATCTCTTGTCCTCTTCTTCCTCTCTATTTATCTGCCCCCCCTCCACCGCCATCTCTCCCCTCTCTCTTGCTCTTCTCTATCTCTTGTCCTCTTCTTCCTCTCTATTTATCTGCTCCCCCCACCGCCATTTCTCCCCTCTCTCTTGCTCTTCTCTATCTCTTGTTCTCTTCTTCCTCTCTATTTATCTGCCCCCCCCCTCCACCGCCATCTCTCCCCTCTCTCTTGCTCTTCTCCATCTCTTGTTCTCTTCTTCCTCTCTATTTATCTGCCCCCCCCCCCCACCGCCTTCTCTCCCCTCTCTCTTGCTCTTCTCTTCCTCTTGTTCTCTTCTTCCTCTCTATTTATCTGCCCCCCCCCCACCGCCATCTCTCCCCTCTCTCTTGCTCTTCTCCATCTCTTGTTCTCTTCTTCCTCTCTATTTATCTGCCCCCCCCCACCGCCATCTCTCCCCTCTCTCTTGCTCTTCTCTATCTCTTGTTCTCTTTTTCCTCTCTATTTATCTGCCCCCCCCCCCTCCACCGCCATCTCTCCCCTCTCTCTTGCTCTTCTCCATCTCTTGTTCTCTTCTTCCTCTCTATTTATCTGCTCCCCCCCCACGCCATCTCTCTCCTCTCTCTTGCTCTTCTCTATCTCTTGTTCTCTTCTTCCTCTCTATTTATCTGCCCCCCCCCCTCCCCCACCGCCACCTCTCTCCTCTCTCTTGCTCTTCTCTATCTCTTGTTCTCTTCTTCCTCTCTATTTATCTGCTCCCCCCCCCCCACGCCATCTCTCTCCTCTCTCTTGCTCTTCTCTATCTCTTGTCCTCTTCTTCCTCTCTATTTATCTGCTCCCCCCACCGCCATTTCTCCCCTCTCTCTTGCTCTTCTCTATCTCTTGTTCTCTTCTTCCTCTCTATTTATCTGCCCCCCCCCCCCACCGCCATCTCTCCCCTCTCTCTTGCTCTTCTCTATCTCTTGTTCTCTTCTTCGTCTCTATTTATCTGCCCCCCCCCTCCCATCGCCATCTCCCCCCTCTCTCTTGCTCTTCTCTATCTCTTGTTCTCTTCTTCGTCTCTATTTATCTGCTATTCTCGCGCTATTTACCCGCTTTATGTTTCTTGTGACGCATGTATTTACGTGGGGAGCGAGATTATGAACACAGATCATACATAAGTAAAACTGCTTCGAATACCTGTTTTTAGTTGTCTTGTAATAAATATCATCTTATAAATCTACATTTTCTCCGGCATGTTGCCTATGGAAATACAAGGTTTGAAATGTAAAAACCTGATACAGGTTTCCCCTTTTCCCAATATGAAGAAAGCTATACTGTATAAAGGCTTATCTATGCGCATGTTGAATAACCATGCTGATGTTGATTTTGTGCTATATTATATCCAAATGGAAATAAACATGAAATTAATCATTATGGAGGCTTTGTATATTAAACCCTCTCCCTTGATTTCTCCTATTATGAAAGCCAACTTTTCCGTTGCGATATATTTTTGTGTCTGTTTTATACAACATACTGTGAGTGTTTGAATTTAACCTTCTAAGCTATTTCTTTTACTTTATCCAAAAGTGCATACTTATTTTATTCAAAAATTGCCCTTGGCCATCATTATAACAAACACACAAAAAAACACCAGAATAGTAGTTGAATCTCGATACGAAGGTATGCAGTATATTATTACATATAATGTACACAATTTGTTAATGTCCATAAACATTTGGAATAATTTGGAATAATTTGTTTACCTCTTTTCATGAAATGATTGTGACAATAGGGTATATTCTTGATAGATAGAGTTTATATCTTCTCGAAACGTTATGGATCACACTCTATGACTCTTTAAGATTGAGTAATAAAGTTTGAAAAGATGTAAACTTTATTAATCAATAACAAATAAAAAACTTCATAAAAAAGGGTAAATAACATTATTCCAACGTTATGGGTGTATGAGAAACAACAGTGTAGCACACACCCAAAAGCGCACACACACATACACGCAAACACATTCTTTCTCTCACACAGTGTGAAGTATAACTACAGTGTAATTATTGAGACGAATCAGAACATTTTAAGAGTGAGATATGACATTGTATTACACAAAATGGCCACCGAGGGAATCGAAGAGAGAACCAGCACAGAGTGAATAGATTTTGAACACTTTCCTCATTTGTCTGTGTGAAAGCGATTGCTGTTTTCACACTTAATACTGCTGTCATCAAAAGAGTCAAAAATGTACCTCACAGTATAATCACAAGGGATATGAACTAAGTGACAACGCTGTGTTAGCTCTCATAATTATAATGTTTTCAGACTGTGTGACACTATGTAACACACTGTGGTAGACAATTACGAAATACACTCACCACAGTGTAGCCACAGGTGAAATTTGGAACACTTTCACCATGTTAACTGTGTTTACGTTTTGTGAGTGTCAATGTGTGACACCGTGTGACACATTGTAGCCACACTTTCCTAGTATGGGCTATTTGGAAACACTGTGGTCACATTCTTTATGATGTTATGCACTGCGTAACACAGTAAAGCGAACTGTGGCAACTCAATTGTAGTGTAGCTGTATTATAAGGGATTCGGGACACTTTTCGAGTGCTGACTATTGTAAAACACAGTGATAACAATCACTGCTTCTCACTCTGAGGGACACAGTGTGACATACTATTAGCTACACACTGTGTGTGCCAAGTTTGTCACAGTGTGAGCGCACCACAGAGCACTCACAGGTTGAGTTTGCATCACTTTCCCAGGTAAACAACTGTATGTCCATAAGGCAATAGAGATACATGCCTAATGGATCTAGGTAAGATGTGGAACTACTGCATTGCTTCAAAAGTATTGCTCAAACTTATTTAAAGAGTGTCAAAAATATGTCAAAGAGGTGTACCTCTTTGACATATTTTTGACACTCTTTGATTTTATGTCCTTTCCACAAAATCATAAATACATACTTCATTTATTTATTCGAATAATTTGTTTTTAAATCAAGATGACAAGAACAGTTGTAGGACTGTTCTGCATTTTGGCCATGTATGATTTACATATCAGCAGATGAGTATCTGCCACTCAAAGAGGCCAGTCCTCGTCATACTGCACCACATTGCCAAAGGTCTGTTAGCTTTGTCCATCCGGTCGCTCCTATCTAATCCGCCTCCAGGATCGAACCTTCAAAATACCATCAACACAATGCGCTGGTGACGAAATGAATTTCATATATATCTCACAGTATTAGCCGGGTTAAGTGATATCCAGTCGGTATATGCATGTATGTATTAGGCAGGTACCAGTTTTGTCCCATACACTTCCAAGTATTCTTGTATCGTATAATGGAATTGTGAACATTGATTGATGTAAGATATTTCTTTAATTTGACTGATAGGAGCTCTAGTAGGGTCATCAGCTTGACACAGTCTTCAGCTAAGAATGAAGTCTTAGATGTGGTAGGTATTGGAAAAAATAAATTAAATTTGCGCTATTTCGTTTGATTACAGATAGAAATATGGAATGAAAGATTACATTATCAGATTATGACCGTGCTCTACGAAGATGGGTTTAATCTCAGTCTCTAAAATCGTATTTTAACAAGGAAGATAGACCGGGAGTTTAGTTCTCTCTTTGTTAAACTAAGATTGAATCATGGTCCGTAAGCTCCATTTTGGCGTCTAAGATCACGTTTACCACAGGAACACCGAGAACTCAGACTGACTTCCATTGTTAAACCCGATTTTGAACATAACCCCAGCGTCAATTTTAAAAGTAGAATTCATGCCTTTGTTGCATTTGTCGATTGAAATTAATTAATGAAGAAGACTATAATTAAATCATTTGGACAAAAGGGAAAGAGTAGTATAGTGATACTTAATTTGAATGGTATATTATTCAAGTTTCGAAATGGTCTGTTCTGTTTTATTATATCAATAACAGACCACATATCCTGCCAGAAGAAAGGTCGTTCAAATCATTTACACCATTTTAAGAGCTGATAATAAAACACACCTCAGACACTCTATCAGCACGTAGATGTGTTTAGTAATCATGCGGGCTGGATCGCATGTCAAGGACAGACAACATGATATTTACAGGAACCGGATTTTTATCTAAATCGGCTCGTTATCATATTTGATGACACGCTGTAGTATTGACATGTTAGATTGTTGCCAATTGATTGATTGATTATCAGCTTTGGCCATGTTATACTGTAAAGCGTAAGGCGTCATAACTCAATGGATACCTCTAACATGTAAATAATCTCGTCAAAAGTTAGGAAGCAAATAACAACCATAAACAGCATAGATACCAGTACATTTTTTTTGGTAGAAACCCACATCCTCCCCATATGTGACAAACTTGGAAATTACTAGACTGTTCTCCGAAGCTCATGCAAATTGAAAGTCTTTTGTTTATAGATTCAATACAAATTTCTCAGTCCCTTCACTACAATACTACTCACTTAAGTTAATTCCCATTTTATAGGTAGGATGGTAAAATTATGATTCTCTTCAATGTTCTCTTTATGATACATTGATTGAATTGATACTCATTATTTTAGAATATATTCAATTAGAATCAACACCGTATCAAAATGGCTATATTTAAAGCTAATCTGAGAGAACAGGGTTATCATTCATTCTGGATTGTTTAGATTGATTTTTTTGAACCAGTAAAATAAAAAACAACCTCACAAAAACTTGCTGGAAATCTTCTTCAGTAAAACCCACAACTATTTGCACGTAGTGATCGGTGTTTAAATAAGCACATGCTGTCGGGCCTGTATTACATTTATTTCTTTATTTTGTTATGCTCATTACTCAGCTCTTATATATACCTTCTACCAAAATCGGTGGCACATGTCATTTATTTGTAATCTTGAACATTCATTGTAAGTTTTTTTGGATTCTGTGAAAATCTATTTTCTATCATTACCAGAACTCAAGCATTTCTTTAACGTAATAAACATGATAAATTACACGGTAGATACAGTTTTGCGAACAGCTTGTTACAAGAATTAAAAGATAGATTTATAGAACGGGATGTGGTAATAAAGGCTGATTGGGGAGTGAAAATTAGAATGAGAGAGGGAAGGTCACGGGAAAATAGAGAGACAGAAACAGAAACAGAAACAGAGAGAGAGAGAGAGAGAGAGAGGAGAGAGGGAGAGAGAGAGAAGGGGAATATAAGGATGACACGAGAATATTGTACCCTCAAACAGTTTTCTAATCAGTGAATTTGGAAAGTATAGGCTGAAACCATTTAAAATTTTCAAAAGAATCATTCGGACGTACATCGGAAAGCATTATTGGAAACAATACTTTGTATTAAGCGAGGCCTTGAATTATGAACGAACCAATCAATATTTTGCCACAGTCAAGCTAAATCGCTATGGATCTATTGCACATACAACGGCCCCAAAAGGTCATCTTATGATGATTCATTCTCGCATTCAGTTGTTTTATATATAAACTGCTATACAATCTGTGTCCCCTATAAACAGTAGGAATGGAATACAAACCTGTTATATATATCATAGTTCAATTGTGAGCATCCCAAGAGGTTAAAATGATTTCCGATACGAACATGTTATATAGTGAGAATGGAAATAACGAGTTAACCGAATAACTATTAAAGAAAAAATTGAATGTTGGTAGCGATGGACGACAATTGCACTAATTCATTGTGAAAATGTTTTACAGTGAGAATGAAAATAACGGGTTTACCGAGTAACTATTCAAGTCAAAATTGAATTCATATAGCGAAGAACAACAATAATTCATCGTTACTGGTGTTAATATCTGAATGAATGAATTCAAAACAGAACAGAAAATAAGTTACGGACAGATATGAGAAATATAAGATACACGTTCTTATCGTGGCTATCCACAACTTTGCCCTGTTGTTGTTGAAATGTATAAAAGTGAGCGTTGCTATTATAAACATAATATGTATACAAATTTGACATCTGATCTTTAAGAAGAAAGATACATGGATAACAGGCAATTTACATGAATGTGAATTAAGGTTTGTTTATAAAATTGCATCACAAATTCGGTTTAAAAGTTATAACATTGACTAGCATGATATTTTTTTGCCATGATTATTAGAACTAATTGAAACATTTTGAAATAAACCTACCAATGTAACTACATGTACCTAAAGCGATCACGGTGACTTCGGAACACATGTCCTTGTATTTGTGTTTTTGTAGAGAGGAAATATTGTATTAATACCGTTTCATATTTTCAACTTAAAAAAGCCTAATGTAGATTTTTTAAATATATTTGTTTTTTGGCACGCAGATTATATTTCTGTATCCGTCATTGGACATTTCCTGATTTAATATTGGAATAATCTCCTACTTATCATTAGGGCTTCAAACACCGACTCATAATTACTCTTTTACTTTGTATGAATTCATGAAAACATACATTCCAAAGGATTGTTATTAATACGATGACGATTATATGGATATAAACATCAAAACATCCTGATGAAACCATAATATCTTCCACACCACAATATATTAATGACCGGAGTTGAGGGTCTTTTTTGTCTGATTTCAGAATAACGATACAGCGCAATAACAAACAGGAACCTTTTAGAAGAAAGATACATGGATTACAAGCAATTTACATGAATGTGAAGTAAGGTTAGTTTATAAATCTACATCACAAATTCGGTTTAAAAGTTATAGCATTGACGAGCATGATATTTTGTTTGACATGATTATTAGAACAAATTAAAACATTTTGAATTAAACCTGCCAATGTAATTACATATACCTGAAACGATCGCGGTGACTTCAGAACACATGTCCTTGTTTTGTTTTGTTTTTTATGTAGAGAGGAAATATTGTATTTATACCGTTTCATATTTTCAACTCAAATAGCCTAACGTAGATTTTTGAAATACATTTGTTTTTTGGCACATTTCTGTATCCGTCGTTGGACATTTCCTGATTTAATATTGGAATAATCTCCTACTTATCATTAGGGCATCAAACACCGACTCATATTAACACTTTTACTTTGTATGAATTCATGAAAACATACATTTCAAAAGATTGTAATTAATATGATGAAGATTAAACGGATATAAACATCAAAACATCCGGATGAAACCATACGTTTATACCACCACCATCAGTATGTTAATAGCCGGGGATGAAACCATAGTATCTACCACATCACAATAACTTAATATCCAGAGGTGAGGGTCGTTTTTTCCCTCCTGATTTCAGAATAAAGCGCAATAACAAACCTTCAAGGATTGGATCTTGTTGCACAACATTCCGAAGGTCATGCCACGTGCCAACTTTCACGATGTTATAAAACGATGTGCCACGATGTATCACGATATATTACGAGCTCTAATCTGCCTTGCAAGCGGCTTTGGCTTTTACGGCTGTCAATGAAATTCAGATGGACGAGTCTAAGTTAATCAATTGATCTATGAACAATGAAAAAATAGGGATATTGGGGACTACTGTACCTAGCCTCATCAGTATCAAAACTTAAATGGGCTATGCAGTTATTTTCATTTAGAACAGGGGAGTACATTTTTGGGAGAAATTTATCATGAAGAAAAAGAAAACCTCTACTCGGAGGCAAGCTAGAGAATCAAAGCTCGTACTGCATCGCGTTATAACATGGAGAAATAATATCGGGCGAGTAAGCATGACCGACTACAAAATTCAATCTCAGTTTGTTGTATAAGGCTTGGGGAGAAGCTACTATAGGCCTATAGGGATGGTGTGACAATCGAGGCTCTAATTTTAGAACCAATCAATTTGCATTTACGAAGATATATGTGAGTAGACCTTCTGACCAGACTGAAAACGTCATACACGAAAAAACAAGGATATACCATAGGCATTTATGCAGCGGTGTTTCTATCAATACACAGTACACAGAATTCATACATTGAAGATTACGCAATTACGCAAGATCGATAGTTAAAAAGGCACTCGGAAAGAATTATCATAATAGTACTATGGATATACGTGTAATTAAAGACTGCTCCAATCTCTGTTTCAGTTCTTTCTGCGGTAAAAATGTAAATCGAATAATTTTGCATTGATATTTATCTAAAACTGCTTAATGGAACAGATCATCATTTGCAGCGTTTCGTATTTCGCTGTTGCTGAATGGTTTTGTAAAATATTCAAATTACAACTAATTGGAGATAGCTGTAGTATATAAGTAATTTATCTACAAATGTAAATCTCCCAAACAATATGGAATGACATTTCGTCATAGTACAAGCAAAGCAACGCAAATAAAACTAATCAACAACAGCGATAGCAATGACAACAACACAGAACAAACAAGCAAACTGGTTAGATAGCATCTTCAGTTAAAGCTATATTTTATTTGTTTTCGGCTAGGTTGGACATAGGGCCTTTATGGTGCTTTAATGCACATGAGGAGTAGTGTACCTTTGGGAGATCTTGACACTAAATTGATGTGGGGGGCCCCCAGATACGCCACCGTGGTCTGTAACCCCCTCCCCCTCATCCAATATAAAGAATTTGTCTTCTGTGTCAATGGCGAGTTCTATGAATGTGAATTATTCATGTTAGCATTGCTTGATTACGTAATCAAAGGCCTCATGCATATTGCCACGCTTGTTCAGAGACTAAATTCCGCACTGATAAAAAAAATGGAAATGATAATTATGTCAATCAATATCATCGATCATTAATTTAGCGCGCTACAATTGCGACACCCCAAACAAATGAGCTATATTTCCTGTGGTTCTGAGGGTATAGAAAAATCGTTGATCAAACCAATAGAAATGTACGGAGATAAAAAAAATGGCCTTAATGAGAAATTACCAAGAAATTTTGTTTTACCTCTTAAGTTTATACACAAAACAAACGTCAACTTATATTATGTGCATATTCGCCTGCATGGTTTGAGACATCTTTTGTTTGTCATAGTTGTGGGAGTTCAAAAGTGCTTTTTACATAGTACAGGGCATTTCGATTCATTTATGGCTGATCAAAAATTAGTATACTTTATTTTATTTCCATTACTTTTCTCGAACCTTTCAATCATGGATGTTCATGATAAAAATATCATGAGAATGAAATTAAATTAAAAGTAGATACTTTCTGTTAGTTTTATTGATAAACCAGCACACACACACACAAACACTTTTTTTTTTCTTTTTCATCTTGACATTTTTCAATACATTTTCAATTCATAGATTGTACGAATGATGAAAACAAACAAAAATGACATCAGCTGTAACATACCATACACTACACACACGCGCGCGCACACACACACGCACTCACGCAAACACACACACACGCACACACACACACACGCACACACACGCACACACACCTGTAAAGTCATGCAGATGAATAAATAGCGGTCCAATTAAGTAGACAATATAATCTTTTATTAATATCACTTTGTATGAATAACCTGATGAAATCAGGCTTTAGTTCAGCTTAGTAAAGTGTTAAATATAATATTTGCATCAACATAATGGTCTTCTTGCCAGATATATAGATGTTAGAACTGTTTATTCAATGGTTGTAATACTGAAATCATTATCATTGCATTTTGTCATAGACTAAGAACAAAAGTGTGCCAGTAATTTGTGTGTGATTTGTTTGCAATAAAATGTCTTCAACATATATTACATGCAACAAATAGATCAGGAACAATTATTTTCAAATATATCATCTAAACATCAAACATTCTGGCATCAGCAATGGAAACATTATACATTCTGGCATTAGACAAATAATATTTCCGCTGTGGTATAATACGATAGTACTATGTATAATCATCCTTCCTTGTAGAGATTATCCTTCATGGGAAATAATATTTTATGAATGATAGCAAATTATGAAAATGTAATTGTTTGTTTTACGTGTTCATTGTTGTGTGTTCATATATTATGTAAATGTATTTTGTTTGACGATAGATGAGGGGTCCCTCGGTAAAGCACCTATTTAAAAAAGGGCTACCCATCAAATTGAAAAAGACCATTGGTATTATGATAACCAAAACAAATTATAACACCTATTTAAAAAAGGGCTACCCATCAAATTGAAAAAGACCATCGAAAATATAATAACCAAAACTAATTATAACACCTATTTAAAAAAGGGCTACCCATCAAATTGAAAAAGACCATCGATAATATAATAACCAAAACAAAATATAACACCTATTTAAAAAAGGGCTACCCATCAAATTGAAAAAGACCATCGATAATATAATAACCCAAACAAATTATAACACCCACACCAAAACATGCAAATACAAGACATGCGAATCAAAACGGAATCCTTGCACACAATCACGTGACAATGCATCTTCCATGGCGTCTTCCATTCCGTCAAGGGTTCCGAGCGTTTTCCGAAGGCTATCAACTCAACGCATTGATATAACACTGCCAAGCTACATGGCCATCAAGAGCCAGCCGACTGCAATTTACATTACCCATAACCTGTAGCGAATATCGACCTGGTGTCGGCTATGCTATTTGGGGAACAAGGCGGCGTTGGCTTTTAACGCGGCAGCAACGAGCCATCGAGCAAGCCATAGAACATGCACACATTAACGTTCCCACTGGCAGTTTATATCCATACCGTATTTTATCAATCTGATGCATAATGTGAGCCAAAACGACTACACGTACTACTGCAATGTCAATGTGCATCACATATTAAACAGAAATATTTGAGGAAAGGAAATGCCAAAACGGGCGGAGTCAATGTATGGATACCCGTGAAAATCATATTTCCTAAACGTCTGAACGTTCCTTTACGAGCTAAAGCAATACGATGACCATTATTGAGCATGATGATGATTTCGGAACCCACCCCCGCATGATCATATAATACGGGGGCTATTTCGGGGCGACGTCCATAGCTGGATAGAGGTGCTTCAACATGGTATTGGTATGGTGAATAATTTCCCGAATGGGTTTAGTGTGCGATCACAACAAATCATCCAATGTTTTAAACTGGGAGGTGTTGACGTTTAGAAATCTTGTGCCGCCACCATTAAACAAGCACAATCTAATCAAAGCGATGTTAATGAAGAATATCATTAAACCGCATCCACTTAACATGCTTAATCCCATCTCTTTCATGTAAATATGTGGTTCCATCGTAGGACGTTGAATATTTTATTTGCTGCTGTTATTGTTGTCAATGTTGTTGTTTAAAATCACAGGATACTTTTTGATTTAGTGTAAACAATCATTCCTTTTTCATGTGGATTAATTTTTTTTATAAAAAAAGGTGTCATCGTTAATATTTACTCGTCTTCATCCCCATCATGATTATCACAATTTTAGCGTCATCATCATCCTTATCATTACCGTTATCTAACCAACTTGTCATCTTCGTTATCACCGCAGATTTCTTGCATATTGTTAAAGCTAAGTCCTACATAACACCCAGGATCAATGAAAAGCCATCTACACATTTTACTTTCCTCTACACAACATTCATAATTCAATGTGAAAGGTACATTACTTTTGGGGTTTTAATTTGGAAGAAAATAATAGTGGGAATATCAATAACGAAGGACATTTCTTACAAGTAATGTTGTAGTAATAGCCATATTGGCGGGAAGCCTTGGATTATAATCTTCATGACCATCTGTTTGTGTAGTCCTATTTCCCCCAAATGTGCGTAGACAGTGCTTTTCAGTGTTGTTATATATTCCTGGTTAAGAGTCAGCAAGGCTTTTTTTTTAGATAACCAATATTTCAGAACATCGTAAATACATTTTCGTCCATATAGAAATTCTACTAGGCCAATCGCTTACTTTCACTTCTAACAATGTGCTGATGATGCAACATACGAATAGACTGAAATATTCCCAAACTGGCACGAATGAAGAAAAATAAAGTACGAACACTTTCCAACAAGCAGAGAAGTCAACACTCACCGTACCTCCCCCATCTTCGGAGATATGATTTTATGGCCAGGGGTAAGTGCCCCCACCCCACAATTTTGGATTCAATGTTATTCTTATGGAGCTTTTGAACACGATGAATGCATCTGCTTCAACCCCCGATGCCGAAGATGGTTCCGTGCCCGTCTGCCTCCTATATACACCCCAACCCCCTTTATCTTGTTCTACCACTGCACGTGAGAACCATATAAGAAGTTCCGTTCAGTCACAAATGGATTACATTAAACTATGCTCACTGTCATGCCTATTAAATTGTATCTATATATAATAATAATCCTCAAAATATATATAAAAGTATATTACAAGGTTTATACACACATCTTTACTGACTCTATATTCATCGCCATTCAAACAATCTAAGCCAGTCACCTGTCAAAGATAACTCATGCAACTTACAGCTATATATCATGGTGTATCGTAAAATTCTAGGATAATTAATTCACGGTTAAATTGATATGCAGGCTTTATTGAAAACGGTCTTTCCTCTAATGAATGCCCATGGTTGCACGATGAAGCAAGGACTTCGCAAGAGAAAAAATGTTTACAACAAAGAGTGATGCGAATATTTGACTCATTTTGTGCATCATTGAACTCCCTTTCGTGCTTTTAGCAAGTTCTAAACCATCATGAAAAAGGTGGATTAAAAAAATGTTTCATCAATAATTTTAAGGAACAAACAAATATGTTTTATTACTATTCTTCCATCTCCGTTTCATGACTTAAAGAGGCGTCAGAGAAGCAACCACTTGTTTTTTAATACTGTTACATACCCAAAGATTTAAATATAATTACCCATTACACTCGGTGCGCGTGCGCTATTGATTGCGTTATAACCTACGCTAAAGAAGCCATTGAATCCAATTACGGTATTAATGAACGCAAACATTAGTGCATGCACCAGTAATTCAACGCAATGATACATGAAACTTTCATAGGTTGTAAGTAATCATAACATGTAATGTCAGTAGGAGCCTCAATAACATGTAAAATCAAGGTAATATTATTTCACTTTATGTATATCCAATCCAATCCAATCCAGGTATTTACAACGCGCCAATATCTAGTTGCTTTAATAATCCAAAGCGCTGATGAGACTGAAAAACCACCAAAACTGTCTGTTCATGATTCTAACTGGGAAAGACAAAAAACAGTGACTAATTGTAAGCAATCTGATATAGGTATGTCTTTAGTTGTGCGTCAGAGACCGCGTCAGTCGTTGACGCACTCCTACGTCAGTCAAACGACGCCTCCTGTGCACGGGGGATTAAAGAGCTCAACACACTTCCAGATTTGTCTTCATTTCTCTCCATTTCCTTCTTAAACCAACGTTTTAAGGATAAGAAAATAGGAATGGAGTGCGTCACTATAAGACAGTTATGAATTGTTTGTTTAACCCTTTCCGTATCTCTTTTCAGCTTACATTAATTTATTTGTCAATTTCATCTTATTTTCCACAAATTATATAGGAATGTGTGCTTTCTAATGACGAAAGTCTTCGTCTTTGCTTTACCTATTACGATTCCTTCACACCATCCTCGAAAATATTAACATCCTATACTCGAGAAAATTTAGGAATGGAGAAAAGGCATGAGATAACATTTTAGATTTGTTTCTCATGACAATTAACTGGCAGATTGATGGCATTCATCATTGCAATCTTATAGGATTATTTCATGACATAATTTGTTGTAATGTTAAAAACTAAAACAACAAAACATCACATGAGGTTTAACATCGACCTATGACTAAGATAATTATTGATTGGTTAGATAACACACTGACCAGAAGGATGTAAAACAAAAATAGCATCAGCTCTTTGCATTCATAATACAATGTACACGTATCTAGTTAATACTGTAACTATTCAGTCAAAATAAAAACGCATACATTAAGTTGATGGATAACAATAAAAGGTGTGAATTTCGTACCAAAAATCAGACATTTCCAACTGCATAGACCAATCTCGAATATAATGGTGGTTGAGAAAAGGTGAAGATGAGACGCTTACCTCAATTTTTGTATAATCCTGGAGACATTCACATGTAAATATTCCTGCCTGTTCTTTTGTTATGTGCTACAGGACAGAGGGTATTCACGTACTCATCAACAGTCAATTGGCTAACTTCCATTATTCCATCAACTCCATCTTCGCCTTCAATCCGACGACGTAGACGATATGGAGGACGATCACGAAGATGAGTTTCCTTCATGTCGTAGGTTCCATGGCTCGGAGATCATCCGTGAAAAGCGAATTGTTCTGACCATAAGGAAGGTATCCGGTACAGTAGATATCAATGGAACCCCGTTAATTTCGTTTTCATTATTTATTACCGTTCGCGACCCGTACAGACGGGAGCATCAAGTTGTACGCGCGGGAATTCGGGAAGGCGACAATAATGAACGAATTAGCCGTCTGTTTTGAGATTGCTCCTTGCTCAGTCGATGTACAGCAATAAGCTATCTTCTACACATGCCGTTCAATGTTGCAATTGTAATAACAATGATATTAAGCAGACACTTGCATGCAACACGTTCGAAGGGTATCTTTTTAAGCTGTTGCCGTCTTACCGATGCTTAATGACCTAACACACTGTCAACACGGCATTCGGAAGCTCGCACACGCATTTAGATAGCAAAACGCGCGTCATAATTTTTTAGCCAGGTCTAGCAGTATTTCTATACACAAGCAGAGTATGTGAGCCGCAATATTATGCATGTCCTCTCGAATAATAAAAATGCACTCAAAGTACCATGCAGCACTTGCGTGCAATAATGCTCATTGCTCTCTAAAAACGATTGAATGCACAAATAATTGTTCGAAATCAACCCCCACCCCAATACCTCACTATTATATTTCGATAAACAAAACAAAAAGACATAAATAGAAAACGACCGGTTTAATATTAGTATTTGAACGATTAAAATGCTTGAAAACTTGAATTGTATTCCTTGTTGAGACTTGACAACGGATATATTAGCTTCTAATGTACTTGATAAATTTCTTCCAATAATGTTTTTTTTATATTGAGATTTTCAGTTTTAGATAATTGAGGCGATGAACACGGTGTATATCAGAAATTAATTCAGAACACAACGATAAACTTTAGCATTGCACCTGTTATGTGTATGTATCCTTTTCTCGCACTATTAATTATTGACGACTCTGGGTTACAAGAGCTGCTCCGGAATTTCAGCTGGATTTCACAAAAGTATTTGTGTGTTCTGAATTAATGAATAATACGCAGAGACCTTATGGCCTTGATTTGTCGAAAAGTACAAATCTAATTGAAAAGTCAAAGCATTATTTTAGGAAGAGTATATGAAGCATTGTCAAAACTTACTCCAAATACATTGGACATAATATATACTTCAGCTTTACACTGTGTATACAAAACAGTCTGATGTGAGTATAATCTGTGAGTGATTAATTATCAAACGTGTCAAATGTGATTTGTTTTCACCCAGTGCAATCTAGAGCTGTGTAGAAAAAAGAGGGGACAGGCAAAACGGAGATAAGACAAAATGCTCAATGTGGGATGAACAATTCGATAATTTAGGCTGTAGTTGAGAATAATCCCTCTACATTGCCGCATAAACGAAAAATCTATATCTATCTCAATGATATCAATACCCCCCCCACCCCCTCCCTGTAGCTTTATAATATACCTAATTACGAGCATTTACAAAATAGATGTAATCATAATCATAATCACACTATCATCCAATTTCTTGAGAAAGTTAAAATAATTGAAATCCTGATTACAATAACACATTCATTCGCCCAACATGTTGAATAAAATGAACCTGATATAAATGAGAGACGAAGCATACATCAATTAAGTATAACCGAATGCAACGGTGATTTGTACTGCCTGTGAATCAGACCTTGATCTCTTGTGCACTATGACCTTTCCTAAGCAGTCATACCAGAGGACAGACCTGTCACTCCTGTCTTACTAATTAGTATCATCCAACAGAGTGATGTGATCCATCCATTATAAACCTAGTCATATCTGACCTAGTTACAGTACATCCCCTCCCATTTATTGAAGTCTTGTAGCTGCTTGTTGTTCTGGTTCTTCTTCTTCTTCTTCATAATCACCATCATCGTCGTCCTCGTCATCATCATCATCATCATCATCGTCATCATAATGATTTCTTTTTTTTCTTTTACCTCTAGTTCTTCCTCTTCGTTTTAACCTTCTTCTTCTTCTACAGTTTCTTTTTCATTGTTCTTCTCATTCTTCTTATCCTCCTCTTCCTGCTCTTGCTACTCTTGCTCCTCCCCTCTTCTTTTTCTTCTACTACTTCTTATTTACTTTCTTTCTCAGCATGTACCATGATAACATTATCCTTACCATTTTTATCAACAATTCTTCAATAATTGTTTACTTTCTTTTCAATCTGTGTCTCGTTACCTTTACACTGATCCGCTTTTCCCCTTCTGACTCTTCTCTTCCTTCCTCTTCTTCTTCTTTTCTTTCCTTTTTTTTTTAAATATCGACTTCGATGTACTTTGGTGTACCTCGTTTGTAAACAATACCATTCCTTATAACGTATTATATAATTTCCTTAATAATAATATATTTCATCTTAATATTTATAAAACGATTTTTTTTTATTTTTTAAACTCGTTGCTCCCATCTGATAGTGCTTGCCAGATTTCATTTGAAAAAAGTTAATGTTTTTATATCTTTTATAGACAGTGACGTAGCAAGAGAGAGAGAGTCCATTCGTTGGTGGCTTACTTGGTTAGTGGCACACAGCCCCCGATGCATCATCGATGTAAATATTGGTATCTGATATTTTAATATAATCATGTATTTATAGTGTAGCCGAAAGATCTGTAAAATAGGAACTATTGTCTGAAATATCACATGAATATATTCTCATAGCACAGCAGTAAAAGCAACTCATTTGCATAATATATACTTCGCTTGTTTAGCCCTTTACTTGACTCCTTCGTTTGTAATTTACCTTACAGTGCAAACAATTAAGTTCTCATAAAAGACATTACATGAATTAATTATTAAAACAAAAATTTAGATTTCAAAGTCATGACATTACCGATACAAATTGAAGTATTTGAAATATTTAAAACGTTATGGGATGAATTGAAATTAAAAGAAAATATTAATCATCAATGCTGATTGTTGATATCTTTCCTTGCAGATTTTTACCTACTTCAAACGTGCAAGCAAAGGAACATAAACAGGCCTTCGGTATTACTACGACGTCATGCATTCAGCACACTGGATTTTTGGCATGCAAAGGATTAAGCAAAGCGATATTGCAAATATCATTCTTCCTAGCCCCTGCGGTTAACACGCCACCACGCTGACCCCTTACTAGTACACGCTAGCTTTCAAACGTTACTAGAGGGCGTATCCAGGGGCTGACGAACAAGGGGAGGGGGAGAGGGGGCGGAATTTTTCTCAAACGGGGAACGTGATGTACCGAGGCAGCCTCAGTCACACCATCGTGCCATAAACCCTAAGCAAAGTTTGAGTTATTATTTCTTGCAGGGGGGGGGGGGGAGGGGTTCGGTGGCTTATACACACCATCATGGGGTTATGAAGTACTTTATTTTGAAAATCAGTTCTCCTCTTGAAATTGTCACTTCCATCAAATTAATAACGAGCGCTATATATTGTATTTCGAAGGAGAATGATTACATGCTCGAGTGCATGCATCGTTTAATAATAATAATGATAATATTGAATATTTAGGAGCGCTAAAAACAATAAGTACCATAGCGCTTACAAATACAAATATATGAAAAGAGGACAAAAAATGTACAGTACAGGAAGTATATCACATAGACCATTGGGGAAAAAGGCGATTTTTGAGGGATCTTTTGAAAGTTTCGAATTTTAGTTTGAATTTGCATTTTCATGCTTACCAGTTTTCATTCATGGTATAAGGTAATGGTTGATTTGATTTCTACAAGACGGGATCTATTTTTTTATTTTTTTCATTAAAACGAAAAATTGATATTCAACCAAATTGCACAGGAAGGGTTAATGAATAAAAAAAAATCTTGTCATTGTTTATAGAATTATTTTCCTATGTACAGCTGCATGTATGAAATAGCGTTGGCTAAACAGTTCGAATTATACCAAAGAGGTAAACTATAGATGCTGTCACGACATGAACTATATATACAAAAATACATACAAGAATTCAAAGTAAATACAAGAAAACAGGAAATAAGGTTATAAAACTGTACATTAACATATAGTAATTAAATAATAACTAAAAAGGGGGAACGTGACTTCATATTTTTTTTTTCTCTGTTCTTTCTTCGTCATGTAATTTGTTACGTCTTCTTGTTTACATTCATTAGTTGTTTTAATAAATGTTGTCTCTGTTGGCCGCTATTCTTCTTTGATTGATAATGTATTCCATATTCTTTTCACACTCATTATTATCTGAGGGGTCCACAATTTACAAGCTCTGCTTTTCAGTGGACCTCTCCATTTTCTCAAAATATAAATGCAGTTAAATTTAAAAATTCAATTTTTGTCTTCCTCAAATGTATAAATTACTATTAAGATTTGTTTATTACAAATGTAACTATGTTTTGTATACATTTTACATTGTATTCGTTATTATGTATTGTATTTTGTTGGAAATAAAATAAAAATGAATGAAAATAATAAATGTATTAAAAAGATAATGTATAACAGCAAATATTATATTGAATTCAATTGGATAGATTTTTACAGGATTAATTATAAAGTGGATGAAAAAAAGAAAAAAAGAAAAAAATCATTAAAAGAAACAAGTTTATATACAGTATAACAATTAAAGAAGAATGGCAATTCAAAACTCACACAAACGCTTTGACTTAATTTGAGAAAATGCTGTAAATGAGGTCAATTTAGATGTTGAGAATTTTTGTTGAAGCCTTTCAATGATATTAATGTTTTTTTTTAAAAGGGACTACCTTTTTTTTATGAGGTTTCGAAATCATAAAGATTAGAACAATATTGCTGATTTGATTAGCATAGAAAATCATCAAGTAAAAACTTTAAACCGTACTAATTATTCCAAGATAAAAAATAAAGAAGCTGTCACAACATGAACGTATTGTACTTGAAAAAGACATTTGAAATATTTGAAGGTAATAATATTGGTAATATAATTGCAATATCAATAATAAAGGACTTTGTTTGAAAAACTCGAAATTAAAACATAATTGTCTTTGATTAATTAATTTTGGAGAAAAGGTCCAAACTAAAAATTGAAAATGGGACTTTATCAAATATACCTTAGTCCTATGAACTAATCGTAGTTATGTGAGTAAGAAATAATTTTCATGTTTCACTGCTACATATTGTGATATCTAGCCATATAAATCATGTTATGGTTTACATCATCTAGAACTGAATCTTCGCCTAAAGGACAATCAATGAGAGAGAGAGAGAGAGAGAGAGAGAGAGAGAGAGAGAGAGAGAGAAAGCGAGAGGGAGAGAGAGAGAGAGAGAGTGTGTGTGTGTGATATAACTTGGTAAAGAAACTTTGGCAAAGATAAAGAAAAATAGGAGAGGAGAGGGAAGATGCAGAGAGAGGAGAGATTGAGATGGAGAAAGAGAGAGCTTTATACATGCTATGTGAGTGTGTGTCTATGAGAGTCTGTGTGGTGTTTGTTGTGTGTGTTTTTTTGTACAGTATGGTCTATGGTGCTCCACTAGCCTGATACATCGTGTTTATTTGCACATCACAGGTTGAATGATAAAACATCCAATTCTTTTATCATTTGATTATTCAGACTTGGAAGCTTAATTAGTTTATTTCAAAAACGAAAAGAGGGAGAAGCCGAGGAAGAATGGAAAAATGGAAATAGACAAATCTTTTTTCGACCTAAAATGTGAAAATTGCTGCTTTCTAGCTACTAACAGAGACTCTGTAGAAATGTAGTCTGCTGCAGATAGTGTAGTCTACTAGCCGTTGTGGATACACCCTTTAACTGCTATGGCAGGCAGTATTGTAGAGTATGAAAAAGATTGCAGTGTGTCTTGTATTGTTCGGTCAAGAAAAGATTTCCAGGAAGAAAACAAATCCTGCCAATTACTACTAACTGGCTACATTACTAAACTATTGAGAGAATTATGGTATCTTTATCCATTCAAGGTTCTACAAAATAAACAAGGATATCCTACAACTCATTAATCATGTCCATCTAGAAGTGAAAAATAATTATGCAGACAAATAATGATGCGAATGTGTGAATGTGGCATAGTCCATTGGCTAGAAAAGTCATAGAACAAGTTAACTACAGTTCTTTTTTTCTTCTTTTAAAATTATAGTTATTAGCAGCAATTCCCCCTTATCTGAGGGCAACATCTAAATATGCTATGTCCTGCAACTCGAAGGATGTAAGATTTCAAGATCACTATGAATATTTGGGAAAATTAATTATGATAATAGTAAAAAATGAATATGTTGCAAGACTGGAATTTCCTTATAATGTAGGGGCACATTTATATGCACAATTCACATTGTTTCATGTTATGCATTCTAAGTCGAGCTGAGGTAGACCTACTTATTTGTTATCAATAGGATAGTAGTGGTTGTGCATTATAATATGTATACAAACATATTTTGCATAATTAATCCCAATTTACTTGATAACGTGCAAGTTTGAAGCTTGTTAACAATCATATTTCAATTCAGAACGAAAAAGTACCCCGTGTGTTCAGATGGGGTGGCCCCCAAATATGCGAAGGGAGGGAGAAAAACAAAAGATCTCTAGAATTCACATTGTGTAGGTTGTTGCCATGTCAGACAAGCATTTGGCAAGCTTGAGAGTTGGTAAAACATTTAGTTGTGTGAGAAATATGTGACTATATGTGATATGTGAAGCCAATGTGCATGTCAAGTATGGCCTACATATTATCAGTAAATTATGATAAGGTTAAGTTTCAGTTGCTAATTCAAGCGAATGCATTAATTTGCATAGTGATTTTTGAAATAGTAACTACTGAGGAAAAAAAATGATATCAAATGCTTTATATTTTTTCCACTAATTAATAATTACTCTCTAAAAAAAATGCCAAAATGAAGTCGTTTTCACCATTCTTTTAACTTTTATTTGCATAAAATCGATTCATGTGTGTTGAGTAGATGTGCTTTAACAGTTGTCTTATGAACAATTTTAATGGTTACAGACATCAATTATTACTGCCACCCAAAGTTTACCCACCTAATTGAAAAATATGCTTTATAACTCTTGATAAAAAGAATTCTGTAAAAAAATAAATATATAGTTTTCACATCAATTTGCATGCAACAACCACAGAAATAGCATCTATTGGATTGAGTATTTGAAAAATCCACTCAGTTTAACATCAAGTAAATAAATAAATCTAGTAATAAGAGTTAGACTGGGAGGGTGTTTCATGAAAACAGGTGGCAATATTCATATCTGAATTCAGCACCAAGAATTACCTTAGGACACAAGTTTTCAAGTGTTGCAAAGAGGTGGACCACAAGCCCTTTGTTAACCAATGGTCTAATCTTCAGTGAAAAAGTCTTTCCAAGATGCTCAGAGAAGCCCCCCCCCCCCCCCCCCCATAAAAAAAAATAAAAAATAAAAAATAAAAAAAATACTGACCCTATTTCTTTAACATTGATATTACAACATTTATATAACGGATATCTGTATATCCATTAAAAACAAAATGATAGCATTTTTCCCTATTACCAACCATCTTCAATGCTTTTGAAACTGTTAAACTATAATTTAAGCTATCATCTGTCATCGATTAAAAATAACTCACATCTACAAGTATGAATAAATGGATTTGTACATGCTATGTCATATCTTATCAAATGCAAACAAAATGATAATGAATCTTTCAAAGAAAGGAACAAAATTAATGAACATGTAAATTATTTACATGTACATTAACGTTGTTCATTTTTTTTAAAGATTTCTTATCACTTTTTATGACAATTATGTTTTTACCTGCCATATACATATACATCAAAGTCAAGCATGTTTTACATTTTTTCAAATAGAATAAGTCCATATGAATCAACACAAAGTAATACATACTTTTGATATTCTCTTTTTAAAGAATATATATATCGTCGATTTTGTTCATGAGTGATATTCCAGAACTGTCCAGCAGCCTGAACTGTACAATATTTTACACATAAAATCAAAATGCATTATACTATACCAACATATCATAAGGAATAAAAGAATGATACATGATTTGGCATGGTAAATGTGAATCATAATAAACACGATTAATAAAATCCAATTTACTAAATTTTCGTGCGAAGGAAAAGAAAGAAGAAAAGGCAAAGGTAGAAGTAATTGAAAAGAGAAGGGAAAAAGGAATATGGGTCAAAAAAAAAGTAAAGAAGTATGGAAAAGAACAGGAAAGACAAATGAAGGGAAGGGAGAGACTGAATGTAGAAGACTTTATTAAGAACAAATCCTAATTGTGACCCTGTGATTAGACCGATGCTATAAAATAAAGACTGTACGATACATTTATATTGCCAACATTTCTTACGGTAAAATTCCACCGATTCATTTCAAATGATCAGTTTACAGTATTGATTGAGTATATATTAATTTGCTTCTTACACTATTTTTATAATCTATTAATATAAGGCACTTATTATAATAACATAACAATATCAATTTCATGTCTGTGAAAAAAATTAATCTCTTATGCCTCAGACACGACTCCCTGGTAGCAAACACACTGGATACCATCAGTGAGAAAGTCCATTACCCATGGAATAATACAGGGTGGACAACAAAAAACAATAAGCTTCGATCGGAATGACAATGGAATGATTCATCCTGTCCAAAGCTTTTGAGAAGTCAGTCATGAGTAATCAGGGTAACGGCAGTAGAGGGCGGGATATGGCAGTAGATAAGTTGCTGTAATTTTGGGCAAGAAATTTACTTTGTTAACAAGGCAGTGAGCTGATGATCTACCAGATCTACTACCAAATTCTTTTATATTAAAGTTATACAAAGTTTTGGTTATATTTCGACAGGATTAGATTACGAAATTTAAAATTTGCATTACCATTGTGAAACCTAGTGTTAGAATAAGCAACTTTGAAAAAATAGGGCTCTAAAATGCTAAGGATTTCGAGAAATTAAAAGATCAAATTTATCGGTGCTCCCGATAAATTATTCTGAAGTGCTCTTTGGGGGCAGGTACTTTTAGTGCCTGCTTCCATCTGATAGCACTGTACCATCTGCAAATGAACTGTTCAGAAACAAGCATGACATTTTTCTTTAAAAAAGTAAAAAAAATAGTTCACTATTTTGCATGAAACACTTATGCATGCCCTCTAAACTACATTTCACAGTGAGGTAATGCTGTCATTCTCATGAAACTTTTATAGAAAAATACAATACTTACTTCAATGTAACTGCCATACATTTTTTTTCTTCAGCTTTTCTTTCTTTTTTTGTCATTTTTCCCTTTTATTGCATTTTTTTTCCTGATTGACCTATTCACCATGTCATGTTCCATACTTCAATATGCATGCATAGCCTATGTACATGTGAGGACTACCAAAAGAGTGTTGTATAGATCATAATGATGTTTCTTTGAAAAATATTAGAGCAATGTCATGTTAACTAAAAGGAAAATATTCCCTCCTGGTTATATGTACACTTTATGCTTGGAAGTGTATAAACTCTATTACTCCAATATTATACATAACAATCATACTACATCTCTTAAGCTACATGTATGTACATTAAAAAATGGCCAGCTGGTAACATTCCTCAATGAAAAGCTGGTAGTTCGTGTGGAGACATGTTCTAAAATGATTTCACAATAACTAAAAGGAAAATATTTCTTCCTGGTTATGTACATTGTTTGCTGGAAGTATTTAAACTGTATTACTCCAATATTATACATAACAATCATACTACATGTCAAGCTACAAGTATGTACATTAAAAAATGGCCACCTGGAATCATTCCTCAATGAAAAGCTGGTAGTTCGTGTAAAGACTTGTTCTAAAATGATTTCACAATAACTAAAAGGAAAATATTCCCTCCTGGTTATATGTACACTGTTTGCTGGAAGTGTATAAACTCTATTACTCCAATATTATACATAACAATCATACATGTCAAGCTGCTATATACATGAAAAAATGGCCTGCTGGAATCATTCCTCAATGAAAAGCCAGCAGTTCTTGTAATGACATGTTCTTCAATGATTTCACAATAACTGAAAGGAAAATATTCCCTCCTGGTTATGTACACTGTTTGCTGGAAGTGAATTAACTCTATTACTCCAATATTATACATAACAATCATACATGTCAAGCTGCTATATACATGAAAAAAATGGCCAGCTGGAATCATTCCTCAATGAAAAGCCGGTAGTTCCTGTAAAGACATGTTCTAAAATGATTTCACAATATATGAAAATATATACAATGGTACATGTTACAAATATTTGACTTTTTTTGAATTTTACTGTATTTTTACTGTACATATCAAAGAGATTCCTCAGATTACGTAATTATGCATCTATGACTATGACTTCGACTAAGCATACAAGTACTAAGATGTCACAGAGGTTCATAGAAATTCCTGCACACATAATTCCTGCAAAGTTCTACAGAATTTGATGTTGGCTGCAAAAGGGACATTGTGTCTTTAAATGATGTTATATTGAAGCCCTAAAAAAATTGCGCTTCAAAATGATCAAGAAGTGCCTCAAAAAAGTAAAAACTTTTGAGTAACCGGTTTTACCATACTGGTTTTCGCCAATAGACTGTAGTGTTATTAAAAACCGTTTGGCAAACGCAAAATTTGAATTCGATTTTCAATCATAAATAACATGATAGTCAGACAGGCAATCGGTGTAAAAGTCATGGGGTTCCTGACTGACCTAAAGGTTTATAATTATCATTGCAGCATGAGCTAAATCAAGGATTTTTTTAAAAGGATCTATTAAAGACAAAGTTACCGGATCCCTTTAGGTTAGTTTTAATTAAACCAGCAAAAATGAGAGAAAAAAATTACTGGTAGTGTAAGTTGACCAATATCCAGTTAAAATATGATAGTCATGAATTTTTGAAGTTGTCATTAGTGAAACACAAATTAGTGAAACACTTTGACGTATCTTACGAGCTCCTCTCCAAATCGCTCTGTACAGAAAATTTCATAAAATTCATGATGGAATAGATTTGTTTTTATACACGGATTGTATACAAACATATTTGCAAAATTACATTTAGGGTGACCGCATGAATAAATTTGTTAAGCTTTTGAGATTTTGGAGGTTTTACAGGGCAAATGGGAGGGGACATCGCAAGATACGTCACAGAGTTGCCAATTTGTATTTCATTGATCGCATCTTCAAAAATTCATAACTTTCTTATTTTTAATCTTTTCACAGACGTGTTTCTCTAATTTTTCTGCTTCTATTAAAATCAACTTAATACCAGGGTGGACTTCCCCTTTAATTGCAGCATGGTGACAAAGTGGGAACAATTAGATGCGTTTTATGAGGGGATCTGGGTGTATTGTCTTGTGGTAAGGAGGAAAGAGAGTTAATTCCTGACAGGACACTCAGGTCTGGTGGCACATCATAGTTTCTTGCTGCATCATACTCCTCGTAGCGTGTGACCTGATCGCAGGGGTCAACCATCTCATGGGGGGAGTGGCTACCCTCTGCAGGTCGAGCTGGGACTTGGAGACCTGCTCCAAAGTCCCCAGGTTGAAAAGACTTCAAGGATAGGGGCATAGATAGTGGGCAATCATTGAATGATTCTTGGGGCTCGGGTTGTGCTTGTGGTAGGTCTGCGGTGTCAGTGGTGACAAAGTTGCGTGTTGGGGGTCCATCTGTGAAATAAGACAAGGCATTTTGAAAGCAACATGATCTTACCAATATTTAGGGCGAGAGGTAGCTGAAATTAGCATGAAACCCATACAAAAGGAATGGTATCTTAATATTTTTTGTTTCTCACTGATTAAAATATTGTACTTAAAGCCTGATGAAATTTTGTTCGAAATCAGAATACAGATTTTTGGACCTACAACGTACATCCCATATTCTGTGATAATATACATGTAGCCTGACACAGAAAGTGAGGTTAAATTTACATTGCCTGTTGGAGCTATGTCAGTTTTTCATACAATTACAGCCTTGCACACTTGTTGTATTTCCTTACATGTAGTTTCCGAAAAAGGAATCACTTACAATTTTACTACAGTATTCTTGCAAAATTTTCGACAAGCACTTCATTGTTAATCATCATTTGGAAAAAAACTCAAATCGACTTCTTAGCTAAATGCATACATACCTTGGTCAATTGGGGGATCCACTTGAAGGCCATCTGGTGAATGAGATCTGTCGAGTCAGAAAAATAAAAGGGCTATATCACCAAAAGTTAACTAATCTGTGAAATCATATAGTCTGGCCATATAGCTTTTAACAAAGTTTTTCTTGATTTAAAATGATCTGGAAACTGTTTCAGTTGACACAAAAATAGATGGTTTGATGCATATTCCAATTTTAATCAATGTTCATTTAAAAATAATCTGACTGATGAACAATATTGAAAATGTTTTGGTCTTAGAACTTTCAACATGAATATAAATATGAATATGAATATCAGCATAGCCTAAACGTTATTACTCTATCAAATACAATGCAAACGTGTCCATTATAACATGAATGCCCATTAAAGTGTGCTTAAGAACCGTTTTTTCCCTACTGTTTTAAAGTATGAATCACAATCAGGATTTTGTGTACATATTACTGGTAGATTGGGTGTGGGGGGAGGTTAGGGTTTTAAGTTTTTAAATTATCAATATATATTTTTTTTTAAAGAAAATTTTGAAATAAATAAGTGTGCTCAAATTCTGAAAATCTGGAGGGGGGGGGGGGGAGCTCATTAGATTTTTTAAAATACAATTATATTATGTTAGTATTTTGCTCCCTCTTGCACAAGGCTCTAGATCCATCCCTGGTATTTCTGTACAACATGTATTTGTATTATATTTCCAATGTGCGTAAGTTCAACGGGGTTTCATACCTGCTTCCTGTTGGTGAATCCAGATGCGAAGATGGAGGCATGAGACCACCCATAGGATTGCTGGCTTCATCCAATGGCGGACCTACAGTACATCAAAGAAAAATATATAATATTGTTCATTTGCTCTTCCTCACATCTTCCAGCAATAAAATTGATAAATTCAGCACGACATAATCAACTTATTTTATGCTATATACACTGGTACTTCTGTCGACTAAAACACACCACAACAAAAAAGAAGAAAAAAAGCAATCACAATAATAATAATAATGATAGTTCGTCCTTATTTATAGCGCATTTCAGGACCCCAGGCCCTCTCAATGCGCTTTACAGATATATATTATTACCCCGGTCATCGGATTCATCCTTACCCGCACACAAGGTATGCACATTCTCCACTCCCTGGGGAGCATTCCAACCAGTCGCCATTTTACAAGCGCCATTGCTAATCAAACCACATTAGCTTTCGCATCCTACCGGGTACCCATTTAACACCTGGGTGGAGAGTGGCAAATGTAGATCAATGTCTTGCCAAAGGACATTAGTGCTGCAGTGGGACTTGAACCGCAGACCTTGTGATCCACAGTCCGCCGACATATCCACTCGTCCACGACAACAATATACGCCTGAGTGATTCCCTTAGGTTTTGACAGCATCCTCATACAGAAGGATATCATATAATACTGAGTATACGCCTTACTAAAACAGAGTATAATTTTTTATATTATCTATACTATACAATAAGTATGTGCAGGTGAAATAATTCAATTTCTGACATTGCATTCAACCCTGATTGACAATTACTGTGCCCTTATGTAATACATTTCTATGGTTGTGGTAAAGTTTTGTATTTTTTTGTGAGAACTGACTTTGATTTTTGTTTACAGGTACATCCTACAAAAATATATCTTCACTTTTGGTCATTTACCCCTATGTTCTCTTTTCAACTTTTTTTTGTCACAGCACCCTTTTAGGAATTAAAAAGTTGTGTCGTCCAAATCAAAGTTCATCACAGAAGATTTGTTTTCCATCATTATTACATATGTACACATAGGTGTACAGGCACATTTCTGAGTAGGCTGATGTGCCTGTTGCCCGCTACTAATAATATCAGGTTTCTAAACTTTAGAATTTGTGAGCGAGCGAAGCGAGTAATCGTTACAAAAATAATGAGGTACGGAATCGTCATATGGGAGTATTCATGCAACTGTCTGAAACCATCCTGGTTCCAAATATTTTGAGCAAGGCAACCAAGGAAAAGGAAGCTTTATTATCTATTGGAAATGTTATTTTCTCATCGAAATACTCAAAATCATATATATATATCTCAATATTATATTTGGGCATCTTGTGGTTTCTCATGCTTTGTTTTCATGAAGTTGATTTTCTTCCAGAACATATTTTTAACATAACTGGATTTCTCTTGCGGCACTCCAGTAGAAAAACACTGTTCCAAACAAGTAACAAAATACCATGCACAGCATATCACAAAAATAATTCCCTCAATCTAATAGCACAGTGATATGATATAGGGAAGATAGCATAACATTCTCTACAGAAAGGAGCTTGTGTTGGGTATGCTTACAGATAAAGTTGAGTTCTGGTCATACGATTGCATTGTGAAAGAAAAGGTGCGGAATGGATCAGAAAAAGTTGATCATTTAGCATGTAAGTATTGATGTGTACTTCCAAGGTTCTGGAGTCATCAAAATCATAATAAATTTGGCCCAGTCTTGGTAAAGTAACAAGCACTGTACACAGAAAGATGTATATGGGATTACACAAATGGTGTCAAGGCCTACTTAAATGTACCTTGATTTCCTTATCTTTCTATGTTCATTACTCAGCCAGTATACATTGTATACCCAAATTGTTTAGCAAATGACATTTATTTGTAATCTTGAACATTCAGTGTAAGTTTTGTTTGATTCTGTGGGAATTTGTTTTCTTCTTTTACCCGAACTCAAGTTTATCTTTAAATGATTGAGAGTGTTTCTGTGAACCAATGGACTTACCGGAGGGACCAGGTCTATGATGATTAGGTTTCTCAATAGCTACCTCGTACAAGTTTTCCATCTCATGAACATTTGCAGGAGGAGGCACATCTATATCAACATCAAGAAAACAAACCAACAACTATAGAGCTTTCTGCTTTTTCATTTCTGAACTTCACCATGGCGTCCTATACTCTTCATTTACGTTTAGCTATAATCTAAAAAGGTGGATCACGAGCCCCACAAGGTGTAGTGGTCCAGCAGATAAGTATCCGAACTGTGAACTACAATGTATAGGGTTCGAATCCCTGCCACAACACTAACGTCCTTTGGCAAGATGTTAATCTACATTTGTTCACACTCCACCCAGGTGAGGTAAGTGGGACATGGTAGGATTATTCCTTGAAATGCACTGTGCGCTGATTAGGGCTGCCTGAACTAAAGCTAAGGTAATCATTTCCAAAGCTCTTTTGAAGCGCATAGGGACATCATATATCATAACGGTATATCATAATGTGTTATGCACTCTAGCTACTCCTGTACAAGTTCTACGTAATACTATCATTATTTTTGAGATCTCAATATAATATTTTATAAATTAAATAGTTGACTCTACATTGAACAAATAAAATAAACATGCATTACAATTTTTTTTTTACAGATTCCTGCAACAATTGCATGTCAACTTCCAACACTATAGTCTATATATTCCTAACTTCAAACCCTGACGAGGCAGTGAGCTGCTTCAAAAAAAAAACTGCCTTGGAACATTGAAATGAAGAAGAAGAAAAAACAAGAAGCATAACTAGGACACTTCATATTTCTATACACCACACAAATCCAAAGCTATGCACAGTGGCTATTGCCTCATGGAGCTGTGTTTTCTTAACCCCACAAAGTACCTCTTGTCGATCATTTGAATGTATTACTTTGCTGCAGCAGAATTATGTGTCATGTCTTGACAAAGCTACACATGTAACATGTACATGTATTGTGAATGCCAAAGAGTAGGTACTTGTTATATGTAATGCTAAATATATTACTCATTGCGGATATAGTATCGAAAATAATATCGCTAGTGATATTCGTTTGTCTCGCAATGTGGTCAATAAGGAATCTAAAAGGTCACGACAATATACCATGAGAAATTGACCGACTTATTGGAGTCTGGTCCGTATCGTGTATTAAAGAAAGATCCCACAGATCGTTTGGCTCGCAAGCTTACCAACACCTTGCTGAACCTAAAGAAAGACAATGTGATGGATGAACCGACCTATCGTAGACTGAAACCCACACAAAAGCAACCTCCTAGAATATACGGGTTACCCAAGATACACAAACCCACAGTACCATTACGACCTATAGTGTCATGCATAGGCTCCTTTGCCTATAACCTCTCAAAGTACCTAGCTGAAATTCTTTCTCCGCTCACCGGTTTGACTGAATATACGATTCCCAATTCGAGTGGTTTTGCAGAGTTCATAGCAGAGCAAACCATCGGTACTCAAGAACGCATGGTTTCGTTTGACGTAGTTTCACTCTTCACCAATGTACCGATTGAGGGCGCATGCAATGCTACATTGCAACGCTTACAATCAGACAGCAATTTGTCTACCCGGACCGCACTCTCACCGGAACAACTCACTCAACTCCTCGAGTTTGTTCTACGATCCACATATTTTCTGTATAAAGGTTCATACTATAAACAGACAGAATGGGCAGCCATGGGCAGTCCAGTCTCGGCTGTTGTGGCCAACCTATACATGGAGAGTTTCGAAGAAGAAGCGTTGGACACATGTCCCCTCTCTTGCTTGCTTCGTGTTTGGAAGAGATACGTAGATGACACCTTCATCATAGTTCCCATCTCTGAAACAGATAAGCTACTTAAACACATGAATAGCCTTGAACCAACCATCCAGTTCACATCAGAGATAGAGTGTGAAGGGAAGATAGCATTCTTAGACACTCTAGTTCATAGACACGACAACCATAGGCTCTCCACCTCAGTCTATAGGAAGCCTACCCACACAGACCAGTACATAGCGTTTGACTCTCACCATCCCATATCGGTGAAGAGAGGTCTAGTGAAATGTCTATTTGACAGAGCTTCACGCATTGTGACAAGTCCACAACAGCCATGCAAAGAACGGACCCGTGTTCGCAGTGCCCTGAGTCTCAACGGTTACCCACGCCGTTTTATACACAATACCAAGAATAGATCGTCGGAACCCAGGGATCAGAAGGTATACAAGACTTTTACAGTCTTGCCGTACATTGATGGGGTCTCCCAACAACTCAAGCGCCGTCTAGAGAGCCATGGCATTCGAACGGTTTTCAGATCAGATACCACCCTACGTCAACAACTTACACGCCCCAAGGATCCAATTCCTCCACATAGACGGGACGGCATTGTGTACAACATCCCTTGTAAAGGATGTGATAGATCCTACATCGGTGAAACTGCCCGTCCGATAAAAGAAAGAATCACTGAGCATAAGAGGGACGTCAGACTCCGTCGAACTGACAACTCAGCCGTAGCCGAACATGCTTGGGACAACCAGCATCAACCAGACTGGGACGGGGTTCAGTGCCTTTCCCAGGAACGGCATTGGTATACACGGAGGGTAAAAGAAGCTATCAATATCCGTCTCAATCCTAATAATTTCAACAGAGACAACGGGATCGATATCCCCGAATTTTGGATGCGGACGATACGCCGCCATGACACTCGCCGTCCTGCCAGCCAACAACGGTCGATTCCATTCAGCAGACGGCCCGAGCCAGCGGCCCGTTGATTGGTCGAGTACCGTATGCGTCGGCCAATAGGCCTGGTGCATCAGCCGAACCAGCGGCCGAACCAGCGGCCTTGGTGATTGGTCGATCACCGTGTGCGTCGACCAATAGGCATTGGGCGTTATTGTTCCAATTATCGATCGAATTTTAGACCGCTTTACGGTCCTCCCGTAAAGTATAAAAGACCCTTGCTTACAACAGTTTTTATCACCTGACGAAGTATCGCAGTAGCATACGAAACGTCGTGACCTTTTAGATTCCTTATTGACCACATTGCGAGACAAACGAATATCACTAGCGATATTATTTTCGATTGTTATATGTATATGTGTAAAGTTTGCAGAGTTTGGAGGTAAATATGTGACATCAATCAAGCATGTCATTCACATATATTGCAGAATGTGATTTCAATACATTTACCTTTTCCCTTCTTGTTTTTCTGTTTGTACAGTATAAAACTAGTCACAAGAACTGTAGCAACAATAGCAGCTACACAGATCACTGCAATTTGCCAGACACTCAATGCTACAAAACAGAAGAAAGAAAAGGGGAGGAAATTAACATTAGTTTTAAGATCGACCCATTTGTATGATCATTCTTTTATGATGTCACAAAGAATACACTATACCCATCACAGGTTTAAACATCTTACCGGTAAATTGATTTTGATTTGAAATGTTTCATTCATATACTGTACATGTATAAATACTGATATGATGAATGCTGCTTATAAGTACCGGCTTGCATGGCGATGTAGATATACAGTAGGCTTGTGGTTCAGGACTACACACACTCAAGAAAGAAAGATTATCGAGAGTCCTTTTCAGGACTTCCCAATCTTCTCACACGGTGCAACCGCAAGCCTACTGTATGATATGATGAAGTTCCACAGTAGTTTTAGTTCTGTTTAAAGGTACTATGTCCCATTTGCAGGCCAAAAAAATGAAAAGGTTAAATTCCAACGGCATTTGAAAGATAATACTAGTTTAGAACTTCCCTAAAAAAGGAGGGCTTGAATATGTCTTTAACTGGTAAAAAACGACTAATAGTTGTCAAATCGACTTAGGAGCTATAGAGCCAATAAGTAATAGTCTAATTTTCCAGACCATTGTACCGAATGGTCGTACGTTTCATGCTGCGCAAAGATCCGATCAGTTTAATTTTGGCCATTACAAGAAGTGGGTTATTGATGTAGACAAATGCTCATGTACCCTTTACAGCTCATTTTATGTATGTCATTACCAAAGAAGAAAAAAAGCCAGTCAGTCACTCAATAGTGTCTGACAGTGAAGTCTAGCAGTAAACGGGTTTTCTTGCATAATTCGAATATTAGGAAACTGCTAACGTTTAAATTTCACAGATAGGACATACATGACATATTGATAATTCCTGCAAAGTTCTACAGAATTTGATGTCGGCTGCAAAAGGGACATCTTTAAAGGTAATATAAAGTTTTGGTATGGGGTCATGAATTTGGTTCAAATGAACATATTGGAAGCATATGTGAACCTTCAATATTCAGTGATCGTTGTCGCCGTTGAAATCGAGTCTAAAGTTATGACATTGTAAATAATAAACTCTTTATGTTGTATAGCTTCCTCTCAAGGTCAAGATATTAATTAAGCTATAAAACAATGTTTCTTGACTAAAATCAATTGATTAGCTATTCCCGTTTGGAAATTATATATCACAACTATATATTCTGAGATTTTCATGGTCGCAGCTACCATTGTTCGGTCGTAGGCGCTATTTACTGGGAGCACCGGTAATTTTTTATATTCAAGTGTTTTAGGGGCTGAATTTTCTAGTGCTTGTAATTCATCCACAGGGGCATCCAAATATATCAACATTGTAAAGAACTATCCAGCCGATTTTCAAAATTTCCCAAAACTTTGTATTACCTTTAAGCTGTGGCTAAAGTGTAGCAAAGCTACTGGAGTATTTGCAATTTGTCTTTTAGTAATGTTGGGGATCATGATCGAGAGCGTTTGAAAATTAAATCTATGTTCACCATTCTGATTTTGCGGGTTTACAGCTTTCCCTGGAGTAGGCTTTGGGAGAGGTTCTGGAGATGCTCCATCCACTTTTGATACAGGAGCTCTTGTTGAAAGATCTGGATTGGGTCCTGGACCTGACTGTTGTCTGGGAGGAGTTAGATTTGGTCCTGGAGTTGGGACTGGTCTGACATAGCAATCCTCGTTGGTTGGGTCAGCCATGTCTCTTTCGGTGCATTCTACACAGACGTTGGTTTCATCGTAATACCACCTGTTATGCAAGTAAATATAAATACAAACGATAATTGGGAATTTACATTTTTGTTGGTATATATAGGATCAGGGCTTGACACTCATGTGTGTGGTTCACAATGAACCCCCAAGTTTCAGATTCAGACCCCTGTAAATTTGGAACTGAAACTGGGGTCTATATAGTGCACACTTATGTACATGTACCCTTAAATTTTGGAAATGGGATGAACCCAAGAACAAAATTACTACCGTAATTCCCTGAGGCAACTCCACTGTAAAACTGTATGATACATGATCTGACTGATCATAATCACAAGTGGCCTTAATTAGCATCAGGTCTCTCGAAGATATGCTCACACTGAAGCACAAGTTCACTAATAATTGTTATGCCTAGCTAGGTCACATCAATGTGTTGAGACCATGCGTTTCCATTTCCATGTGAAAACCTAAGAAACTAGATGGATCTTCGACTGCGCGCAGTCGAAAATGATGCCTCCGTCATAGAGCAATTTTACAAACCAAAACAGAAGAAATTTTTCGAATTCAAGTTCAATTGTAATCCATTGACAGGTTCTCAGAATATCGTGATTACAAGCAATTTCTCATATACATATATGACCCTTTGATCTTTGACCTCATGACCCTAAAATCTACTCAGTTCATTGGCTCTGCAAGATGTCCTGAGTTAAATAGTAATCCATCTGTCAGTTCTAATGAGAATGCGTTCACAAGCTATTTTTGCATACATAATAAGCTCATGACCTTTGACCTTATGAACCAAGAATCTACTCGGTTCATTGGCTCTGCAAGTAACATACATGACCTAATTTTGGCAGGAATCCATCAATCGGTTCTTGAGATAACGCGATCACGAGCTGTTTTTGCATACATAATTTGCGCTGTGGCCTTTGACCTTTGACCTCATGACCTCTAAATCTAATAAGTTCATCGGCTCTGCAAGTAACATACATGACCTAAGTTTGGCGGAAATCCATCAATCGGTTCTTGAGATAACGCGATCACAAGCTGTTTTTGCATACATAATGTGCGCTGTGGCTTTTGACCTTTGACCTTGTGACCCCAAAATCTAATCAGTTCATTGGCTCTGCAAGTAACATACATGACGTAAGTTTGGCAGCAATCCATCAATCGGTTCTTGAAATAACGTGATCACGAGCTGTTTTTGCATACATAATGAGCCCTGTGACCTTTGACCTTTAACCTTGTGACCCCAAAATCTAATCAGTTCATTGGCTCTGCAAGATACATACATGACCAAAGTTTGGCAGGAATCCATCAATCAGTTCTTCAGATAACGTATTCACGAGCTGTTTTGGCATACCTAATGAGCCCTGTGACCTTTGACCTTTGACCTCGTGACCCAAAAATCTAATCAGTTCATCGGCTCTGCAAGATACATACATGACCAAAGTTTGGCAGGAATCGATCAATCGGTTCTTCAGATAACGCGATCACAAGAACGGGACGTACGTACGTACAGACGCACGTACAGACGTACGTACGGACGGACGGACAACCCGAAAACATAATGCCTCCGGCTACTTCGTAACGGAGGCATAAAAAGCCGACATTGATCTGAAATGACATAGATTTGGCTATGTTGCGACAACACATAGGCCAGAGAAACTTTTAGACATGTTACAAATTTCAAATTTCCACCTTGTTTTTTCACATTGAACCGGCATCCATGACAGTATCAAAGTGACATTGAAATTAAAATGAATTCTTCAAACCAAGAAGAATGCATTTTTAAAAGCCTTGTAGGGTGGAAACGCATGCTTTTCAAAAATCGAGAAAATTACTGATATTGAAATGAATTTTTTTGGGTGTGACCTAGGTATAACAGGAGTTGAACACTTATTGCTACAGACTTTACATAACAATATGCATTATTTGAATTTAGGATAGATCTCATGTTTGACCTTCAACATTGTCCATAATGCTAGATCAGATGGCATTATCAGTACAACGTTACAATTTCTACGCTTTTCGTCAAATCTCAGCCTGAGTTTGTTGTTTATTGTATTTTTCTTTACAGAAATGGGTGACTCCCATCAAAGATAAGACTAACCCTTTCTGGCATTTGCCACACACTGTGTTTCTTTGTCGGGAGCAGGTTCTTTTTGTGATGGCGCGCTGGTCGCACATCAAGCATGGCTGACAAGTCAAGACAGCTATACCCTCATTGCTTTGATAGTAACCGTCATCACAAGGTGTGCAGTGTGCTTCCTGGCCGCGGCCATGTCCACAGGGCTAGAAGGAAATAGAAACAACCGTTATGATCACCAAAGAAAATACTTTGTTATGAGAAATAAACGCTAATGGATACGTCACTGGACTGTGGATCACATGGTCCGCAGTTCAGGGACCCGTTTCACAAAGCCTTTTTTCAACAACAAATGACAAATCTCAGTGACAAATCTGCTGATATCCAATCAGAAGCAAGGATTTCAGTAGCTTATAACAACAACTGTCATTTGTCACTGATGACAAGTTTTGTGAAACACCCCCCAGGTCTGGCACTTGTCCTTTGGCAAAACATTAATCTACATTTGCCACCATCGACCCAGTTGAGGTAAATGGGTACCTGGCAGGAATTAATTCCTTGATTTGCTAGAGTGCCAGGATAGTAGCCTGCATGCTAAAACCAGGGTAATAATCATAGAATGCCAG
Source organism: Strongylocentrotus droebachiensis (assembly GCA_035222895.1). NCBI lineage: Eukaryota > Metazoa > Echinodermata > Echinoidea > Camarodonta > Strongylocentrotidae > Strongylocentrotus > Strongylocentrotus droebachiensis. The sequence continues at coordinate 78,753 of JAVYIG010002832.1, read as the reverse complement.
GAGTGTCAAGTCTGACAGACATGAATGCTATACAAGAATCCACTATTATTATTATTATTATTATTAAAGCATTGTCCTTTTGACTGTCTTAATGAAAATATAATAATAATAATAATGCTTTATTTACCCAGGGTAGCCACTTCAGTTATGAAACTGCTCTTCCAGCGGGCCCTGCATTACATAATATGTTATTATTACCCTTTTTCAATCTAATATGCTGAGCGCCTAGCTAGAAGGCAGAAGGTCCCATTGTTATAGGTCTTTGGTACGACTCAGCCGGGGTTTGAACCCACGCCTCCCGTTCATGTGGCGGGCGCTCTAACCACTGAGCCACCATGCCCATGTAATGGTAAATGCTTTTTGACAGACCATGTTTAGGACAGCTGTGTTTCACTCTAAGCTGCTGTGAAGTTCTTCTTCCTTTTGTGGAATATCACACAATTGAGAGGTAAAAAAATAATTGAGATCCTAGCATGCAGGACGTACATTCTCATATGTGACCAATAAATGATGAACTTAGTGAGATTGCAGTGTGGCGTGCTAAAGCACAGCTACAGTTAGAGATTACCGTGATTGCTTCAGTTTAGAGGACCTTTCAGATATCTACACCAAATTTAAGCTGGAAAAGAGGACTGAACATCAGATATCTTGCAATCCATAGATGCAAGTGGGAAAAAAAGGAGAATATATTCAATAATATTCTATCTATCTTTTTTTTTCTCCACCAAATCATAAGATTATCTTAAAATAAGATCACCGATTCTAAAAGGGCTTGCATGTTGACTGGAAGTATGTGAGGACCTTATCAACAAGTTTCACTCATATCTCTAGGACTGTTTTCATCAGCTCGAGTTTGCCAAATTTTCAGACTCGAGATATTATCCCAAATATGCTCATCACAAACTAGCTCGGACAGGCGCAAATTAGCCCGCTATTTCCCAAAGAGCGAGATATTTTGGAAACAAGACCAAGATTTCTCACGATATTTTCTCGACCAGATATTCTGCGGGCTGACGAAGGCGCAAATTAACTAGTTAATTTGCGATCGGGATAGTTAAATAGTGGGTTATTTGGCAAACTCGAGCTGATGAAAACAGGCCTTCTGATTCTTCACAAGACTACTGAACAGAAATCTGTTTATTTTAAGCGATAACTTTCCCTACCTCTTGAGGATCGTGTTGAGTTCCGCGTGAACATCGGGTACAGCCTGTACACCTCCTGAAGTATTCACTGTAGTACTCATCTGGGTAACAGCCATTGGCGTTGCTCTGACCAACATCACGCTCGGCTCTCAGAGGGCCTTGGTCAGGTATCATGGCAACAACAGCCTTGGACTTTCCAGGTGCCAACCTCGAGTTCTAAGTGAAACATTTTGTAATGGGAAAAAAAATAAATTATAAAACATATGAAATAGGGCATTTGAGTTGGGAAAGGAGAGAGGGAGGGAGGGTGATGGTGATGGTGGTTATTTTACCTGACTGCATAGAAAGCATACATGCTTGTAAGTAAGCAACCAGACAGACGGAGGGGAGAGGGAGAGGGAGAGGGAGAGGGAGAGAGAGAGAGAAAAAAAAGATACATAGGGAAAAGAAAAATATGAATTATTTTGTATGTTAGAGAAAGAGAATACTATTGGGAGGCATTCTCAGTTTTCTCAATTAAAGTGGAATTATAAGTAAATTGATACATTACGATATATATCTGTTTAATGTTTAGAACAAACAGGAATGTGATATGCCTCCCCCTACAATGTTCAAAGTCAGATAATATAAAAAATTTACCCTAAATTTCTATTAATTTGTAACATCTGTTGAGAACTTTAGAAACACACTTTAGCATGTACCACCTGCCATACAAGTTAGCAACATGCGGAATACCGCCCTGTTGACTTCAATTTCAGAAGATTCAGAAGATAATCAATGAGATGTCCCCAATCCTTCCCCCCCCCCCCCCCCCCCAGAATCCCATCCACTGTAAATTCACACAAATAACAAGACTGCATACCTCTTTTCCATGCTGGTCATCATTAGCGCTTCCATAGTGAAGTATTATGAGGAATATCACAAGAAGAAATAGCCATGTGCGAAGGGTATTTGCCTGGGTTTTATCCATCATTTTTACGTCCTGAGGGTATAATAAAGATGGTGTGAAAATATATTATAAAACTAAAAGAGATCCACTTTCTATTTCATACTTAAGTTTGATTATTATTTTTAGATCATTACGATTAAAAGCATCATCATCCTCCTCCTCATCACTGCTACTATTATTATTATTATCATTATTATTAGTAGTAGTATTATCATCATCATCATCATCACAATCATCACCATCATTATTAGTTATTCAGCTGTTATCTAGTGCTTAAGGGAGGGGAAGATTTGACAAGTTGTAACACGGGTAATAAATGCATCAGTCAAAAAAACAACATCAGCATTGAAAACATTACATAAATGTACAGTATCGGATGGCTTTGCCCACATTTAAGGTGATGATGTCACAGTTGAAAGGCTCTGGTAGAATTATTTAGATCTACACTAAAATGTGCCATTTTTAGTTCTAGAATGCAGTGTTTACTCACAGGGGCATTAATCAATCAGAAGGGGGAGGGAGGGGGGCAGGACAGCAGGTGATATTTACTGAATTTACTGAAGATCCAAAACAGAATTTTTAGAGGCAGTCAGACCGCAGCGCATATGCTATAAATAAGGCTTATAGTGCAGATTTAGTCAGCATCTCGTTTATGAACGTGATTGATTTGCGTGCGTTGAAGAGAGTGCCATCTTTGAATCCAAAAGTTTCTATATCTTCAGAATTTGCTCTTCATTTCTATACCTATAATTTTTAGAGTATTATTTTAACAAAAAGAATTGCCTGGAATCTGGCAATTTTTCATCAGTGATTTTGCATAGTGATTGTGGTTCCTGACCCCAGATACAAAAGCAAATGGTATAATTCAAATGGTTTACCAGAAAAATCATTCCAGTGAACAAAATATGTCAAATTGAAGTTGACGCACGCGCAAAGTTGTAATTCTTGGAAAAGTTTTTTTAATTTAGCCCCAAAATACAAAATATTATCATCTGAAACAGAATTGTTGTAACATCAGCGATATTTCCAATTCCGTTGAACCACTAGTCAAAACCGGATGGTTTCAGGGTAAACAATTTGATGATTTTTTTTTTGTTGATTTTTAAAAAAATACTGGTATAAATTTTTTTTTAAATACCGGTATATTTTTGTAATTAATTTTAATTTTTTATAAACAAACAAAAAATAAGGATTTGTGTTTTTGATGGCAAATTTAATAAAATCACAATACTTACAAATAATTTACACAATTAGAAACAAAATCACTTAACAAAACAGAGACTTTACTGTGAAATTCATTACAAAAATATTTCATCTTTCAAGCTCATTGTACACATAGACCTATTAGTCCTAGACCACTCATTCACTCAGCACTCAGAAAATTTGTGTCTCATTTTCCTCTTTTTGTCATTCATTAGATATTGCAAATAACTTCAGAAGTGCAGTCATGCAGTGCTTTGCAAACAAACTGAATGAGTAATAAATCATTAAATGGTTATGATTCTCAATGTAGCCTCATATGCCTCACACCAAACTTGTACTTTAATCAGACACTAAAATTACGGATATTACACTAATGACAGACAGTTCAGAGTGTCTTCAATCCATACCTATATTTCACCATGATGGTGCAATACTTGTGACCCGAGCTAAGGACACGTACGAAACCGTACGCTATAGCTCTAGCCCTCTCCAGACTCCACGCCCAAGTAGCACTATTGATACTTACGCGTCGATGGCGTTGTCAATTTCGTGGCCCAAAATGCAGTTATTACGAAATATGATCTCCCTTTTTGAATATCTACAGCGTCGTATGTCTTCATTAAGATCTCATCACACACACAACATTCATTCCATTGAATATTAAATAAGAAAACACAAAATAAAAACACATAATTACCGAGCTCTATATTTTACGCCGTCGATGCGACGACATTTTTCTAGAGAGGGGATTCCCAAAACATTACGTCTTCTGATATTTAAAGATTTTGCCATATAGTGTCCTCTATCGGCACAAAACAGAGAAACAACACAATTTGCTCATTAAATGCATAAATGGTGTGAATTCTATGTTTACATGTATAATTAATTTATTCGTCAAATGTTTTATTGAGCATAATGCTTCAAATGGGCAGACACGTAGCCAGAGTTTGATGTTTGGGAGGGGGGGGGGGGGGAGGCACATCATGTAATCAATCGACGTCCTTGGGAGGGGTCTAAAAAAGTTTTAAAAAACCGACCTTTGAAAAAAAAAAAAAAATGGTGTAGGTGATTATTTCATAAAGCAGTAACTGCGCAATGTAAAGTAGCTACAAACAATTTTATTGTGACTGTGCCCATTCCCCCCAAAAAGGTCGGGACAAAGCAGTCGGTTACTCCCATTACTATGGTGGCTCCTAAGGGAGACGCAAACGCAAAATTTGACGTATACCTAGGCAACAAATTTGTGGATTTTCACGTCAAAGACGTGAAAATCCACAAATTTGACGTATACCGATGCAACAAATTTGTGGATTTTTACGTCAAAGACGTGAAAATCCACAAATATGACGTATACCTATGCAACAAATTTGTGGATGTTCACGTCAAAGACGTGAAAATCCACAAATTTGACGTATACCTTTGCTTGGTAATTTTTTCGTTTTTCTGTACTCAATGGCCCTGAAGGGACACGCAGACATGAAAATCTGCGTCCGATATTCATGTCTGCGTCTCCCAAAAGGGACACGCAGACGTGAAATTGGACGCAGATTTTCTTCTTCTTCACGTCTTGGACGTAAAAAGACAATAAAACCCTTGCATAAGTATACGTCAATTTTGTGGATTTTCACGTCTTCGACGTGAAAATCCACAAATTTGTTGCATAGGTATACGTCAAATATATACGTCTGCGTCGGTCCAAAATGGACACGCAGACGCGAATATTGGACGCGAATTTTTTTCAGTAAGCTGAGCACCAGGAAGATAAGCGTACATGGGTTTGTCTGCCCCTAGTTACTGATAAAGGGATTACCAGCTGGTATCGAATACTCTGTCCAGATTCACAGTCTTCTAATTACAGACCCTACACCTAACTTATTCAGTGTAGTTTGCAGGCACAAACCCTGGTCAGTCGTAAAAGAGAGTCTGCACTATAAGACTACCATAGGCCATGTACTATAGCTGCTCCTGACACAACCAGTAGGTAGCTGGGCCAGGCTTCTCTCAAGGCACAATGATTTGTTTTGGGGGTAAAGTGTCAACATAGGGTCTGGTGCTTGCAGACTATATCCAGTGTCTCTAAAGTCTCACTTGTTATTGTTTTCAGCAAGAATGCACTTGGCAATGGAGGTTGCAACGTACATGTTATTCAGTCACTATCATTATTATTGTTTGAGGACAATCAGATGACTAATAGAGGAAGTTATGTAACAATAACATTACAAAATTGGTACCATATGTGGACTTCATTTGTTTCATTAATTTAGTTACCAACAGCAAATAAATACGGTAGGCCTACAATGATTTTTTTTAAAACCATTTTCATGACGAAATCGTATAGAGAGAGATAAAAAAAAAAAGAAGAAGAGGGAAATAGAGGAGTGATAGAAAGGGGGAAAAGAAGGTGAAGAGAGAAGGATATGTTAATAGAGAGCAGTATAGTATGTACGTGGCTCCTAAACATCATGTCTACAATTTCAATTCAGACAAAATATATAGACAACAAAATCACAAAGAAATACAAATGCATTGAATATAGCTCAAATTGTTGATTTTCTTCTTCTCTCATTACCAATCAATTACTTCTTTGTGTGCTTCTTGTTGCCATTTGCCCCACTCCTATCACACCCTTTTATTTTCTCTGTATTTCTTTCCATATCTCCCTCTCTCTCCTCTGTCTCCTAATGTCCCACCACTCTCTCTCTCCCCTTCTCTCGATCTTTTCCTTTCTCCCTCCTAATCTGTCTCTCCCTTTCCCTCCTCTTTCTATCCCAATCTGTCTGCCCCTCTCTATTTCTCTCTCCCAATGTCCCTTTCTCTCTCTCTCTCTCTCTCTCCTCTTTATCGTTTCTCACTCCCAATCTGTCTTTCCCTTCTCTCTCCCAATCTGTTTATCCCCTCTCTCTCTCTCTCCTCTTAATTCACCTTTCTCCCAATCTGTCTCTCCCTTCTCTCTCCCAATCTGCTTATCCCCAGCTCTCTCTCTCTCTCTCTCTCCTCTTTCAACGTTTCTCTCTCCCAATCTGTCTCTCCCCTCTCTCCCTTTCTCTTTCTCTCTCTCTCTCTCTGTCGAATTTCGAATACACATAGTACAGAGAGAATGGGAAGGGAGGAAGGACAGGATAGATAGAGAGAGATGGAAAGAAATAGAGAGAGAGAATAAAAGGGTGTGATAGTAGGGGGGGGCAAATGGCAACAAGATGCACAACAAGAAGTAATTGCTTGGTACAGGCAAAATATGTTTACATAATGCATCTAGGCCTTCTATAGTATATATCAATTTTAGTCCATAAAATAGAATGAAGTGGTGTACAATTAATGTCGAGATAAAGCTGTCTAAAACAAAGCTGAACAAACCGATATACACTGATCTTCCTGGTGCTCAGCTTACTGGAAAAAAATTCGCGTCCAATATTCGCGTCTGCGTGTCCCTTTTGGGCCGACGCAGACGTATATATTTGACGTATACCTATGCAACAAATTTGTGGATTTTCACGTCGAAGACGTGAAAATCCACAAAATTGACGTATACCTATGCAAGGGTTTTATTGTCTTTTTACGTCCAAGACGTGAAGAAGAAGAAAATCTGCGTCCAATTTCACGTCTGCGTGTCCCTTTTGGGAGACGCAGACATGAATATCGGACGCAGATTTTCATGTCTGCGTGTCCCTTCAGGGCCATTGAGTACAGAAAAACGAAAAAATTACCAAGCAAAGGTATACGTCAAATTTGTGGATTTTCACGTCTTTGACGTGAACATCCACAAATTTGTTGCATCGGTATACGTCAAATTTGTGGATTTTCACGTCTTTGACGTGAAAATCCACAAATTTGTTGCATAGGTATACGTCAAATTTTGCGTTTGCGTGTCCCTTAGGAGCCACCATACATTACCGCCCGGTCCGCCCCCATTTCTAGATTCGATCCTTGACCTCTGTGCCCGGAAATAAACACATGCTATTATGTGATAAAAATTGTAACAGATCCCCAGTTTCAAAGTCTATGGAAAGGCCAAGACACTATACAGAGCAGCATGGTTTGTATTGATTGATTGATTAATTTTATTCGCCAAGCCTCCAACATATACAACAATATACAAGAATAACAGATTAAAATTAAGTCAGCTTGAACAGGATAACCCACGAAAGCTCGAGAGCTTATTTCCAGTGGGGTCCCCGACAGTCATGTACAAAATGATTAAGTTAAAATCGTATTATTTACAGACAGATCAGATTTTTTTTTTTATTAACGATAATAATGATGATAATATATAAAGTGTTTGATCAGAGCAGGGGACTTCTTTACCTTTAAACAAAAATCTTTTTAGTTCTTGTTCTTCTTGTTCTTGTTCTTTGATTCTTTGATTCTTTCTTTCGTTATGTCTTAAAAAACTCTGGATCTGCATTACCCTATTTGCAATATGAATGTTGAGCGTCATGAACTGTATATGTTCATGACGCTCAATCTCAATGTGTATAGATGGCCCGATAAAAAGTCAACGCTTGTAATCTTTTGTATCAATAACTATCAATAACTATCAACAAACACGTCTTTCAACCTCGCAGCCGATGAGGTGCGGAGTCGAACTAATATTGATTACGTAATTGGATATTGGCACTCCTGCATTTCTATGTGATGAAACACAATTATTGGAACGAACGCGCATCGGCACTACACACTGTCCCAAGAAAACATAATATAAGATCGAGGGCAGAGAGATAGGGCATGCAGGAGGAGGTTGAAAGTTTATGACTCTTTTAATGGCTTGTCTTGTATCCAGAATAGGGTGAAATATGTCTACATCCTAGTACATTTCTTTCTACAATGGGTTTCCTTGTAAACAAATAGTTCAACAATGCATAAACATAACGAATTCACATTCAGAGCAATATCGAGGAAGCTCATCAAAATAGAAACATTCAGATAATTTTATTCTGTCATTCATTGATGACCGCGAATCCGATGGGGAGGGTTGCAGCCCCCCAAAATACTAACATTACCTTTTAGGCCTATATTCGGACAGCTGTCGCCACATATTCGGACACAAAGATGGTTTATTGATAGATTCATAATGTGTTTTTTTAAACATAATTTTGATAGCAGAATTAAACTTGCACTTCATGTATTACATTTTTGGAAAGCTCGCTTCGTTCGCGGGCAATTTTTAAGGACGGGAAAACTGATTTCAAAACAATCCGAAATATAATATTTCAATGGGTTTTTTTGTGGAAAGCTCGCTTCGTTCGCACACAATTTTAAAGAGTAAGTCCACTCTGATATATTGAATTGGTTTTGATAGATGCAGGATAAAGAGAGGAATCCGATTGAAAATTTAGAAAGTAATGCATTTTTGAAGTTGTGATCAAACACTAATTGGCAACACTGTGACGTATATCTTGCGAGCTCCCCTCCCATTTGCTTGTACTAAAAAAAGAACTGTTTTTGGTGCAAACATACATGCACCCTAGTGACCCTAGATATAATTATTGCAAATATGTTACATTCCGTCATCAATAATGGAGAGAATGGAAGGTTGTGATCTTGTATGTACAGAGCAATTGTTGAATGACCACTAATTTGTTTTGTGGTTATTTGTATGTGCACTGTGTACTACTGTACTTCAATAATACCAAAGGTCTGTAGTGACTTGACCTTTGGAGAACTTTGCATTTGTATATATTATTGTCTTGTCTATATTGTGTGGCTTGAAGTCTAGCCTTTTATTCCATTGTCACTCATTTCTTTAGTGACACCTGTTACATTACTAGAGTGCCATACATACTTATTCTGGCAAGCACATTCCACACCCTATGGGTTGGGATGTGCAACCACCTAGTGGTATAGCTTATACAGGCACATTACACTTGCTTGCTTTATTTGCCACACCTATTTTCATCACTTCTCCTGAGCTGTTCATATAGAGCACACCTATTCTAGAGAGTCGATCGATCAACAGCAAAGCTAATTCAGCTTCATCTTAATTCTTGTCCTATTTCTTCGCTTGTTTCTCTACTCGGTTCTGAGGCCTTATTACTTTATAGAGATTATAAGTTTCTTCTTCTTTACTTAATTCGCGAAGAAGCGTCATTACTTTGTACATGGTCTTACATATTCTTTCTACGGGTGCTGTGCAATATTTGAACTACTACTTGTGATATAATATATGTTCCAAGTATCTGTACTCAACAGGTGTTTCTACGAGACAAGGTAGGAAAGGAATCTATTTCTATTTCTTTTATTTAGGCGATTAAATTCCCTAAACTGGTGATCCCGACGTGATTCGAACACGCAGCCAGATTTTTTTTCTTCTGTTGATCTAATCTACCTTGTCATTGTCATTATCATGCCTGATACTGATAGCAATGTATCACCTAGTGAGGTTTCTGAGCCATCCCCTCAAGTCTCATATGTTAGTTTAAAGCTTCCACCATTTTGGGCACATGATCCTGATATTTGGTTTGCTCAGGTTGAGGCTCAGTTTCAAACTAGAGGTGTCTCAGTTGAGTCTACAAAGTTCGCTTATGTTGTCGCCTCATTACAACCAGAGGTAGCTCTAGAGGTGCGCGATATTTTAATTGCCCCTCCCCAAACAGAGCCGTACAAGATACTAAAAGCAGCACTGGTTAAGCGAACTTCTGTCTCTGAGCAAAAGCGTCTGAACAAATTGCTGACGAGTGAAGAGTTAGGCGATAGGTCGCCCTCCCAACTTCTTAGGAGAATGCAACAATTATTAGGCTCTAACACTTTGGAAACTAGTATACTTAAGCAATTATTTTTGCAACGCCTGCCAACCAATGTACAGTTGATTCTCGCTTCTACAAGCGATGATGTCAGCTTGGTTGCGCTAGCGGCATTAGCCGACAAAATTGTTGAAGTTGCTGGTCCGCCTACTATTTCACATGTCTTACCTAAAGAGGTACCAGCGCAGACTTACGCTTGCGCTACTCCCAATGACTCTGGTGAAGTACATCGACTTTCTACCCAGGTTGCTCAACTGGCTGCTCAGGTGCAAGCCTTGACTTGTTCTATACAGGAGGACCGCAGAAGTCGCAGTCGACAGCGAGGCCCGAAGAATTCCGGCCCTCGCCAATCAGCTTCCCGTAGCCCGAGTCGGCATCAACAACATGCTGGGGCCGAATGTTGGTACCACTGGAAGCATGGCAAACGAGCCAAGAAGTGCATAAGTCCTTGTTCATACTCAGCAGGACAAAGCCGCCCTGGATATGTCCAGGGAAACGGGCCCGCCAAGGAATAGCGGCGACTAATTCACTTGGCACCATTCAACCCAGTCGCCTTTTCTTTGTTCATGATAAACAATCAGGCACACGTTTTCTTGTTGATACTGGGGCCGAAGTTAGTATTTTCCCTCAATCCATGTTAGGAAAATCGGCAATGGTAAGTGCAACAAATATCCAACTTCAAGCTGTTAACAAGTCACCCATTAAGACTTTTGGCCAGAGATCTTTCACTCTTGATCTTGGGTTGCGGCGAGTTTTTCGTTGGATTTTTGTTGTCACGGACATACCTACACCTATCTTGGGAGCCGATTTCCTTGATAACTATGGACTATTAGTCGACATCAAACATCGACGGCTGATAGACACCACCACCACTCTTACAGTACAGGGAGTCGGTACATACACAGGCATCATTAGCCCGGTGTATGTCAAGCAAGATACTTCGGAGCGTTTCCACTCCCTTCTTCGTGAGTATCCTGACATCACCCGGCCAGTGTACAAGCACTCAGCAGTCAAGCATACAACCACCCACCATATCCAAACTCGAGGCCCACCTGCTTCAGCTCGCCCTCGTCGGCTTGCTCCGGATCGGCAGCAGATTGCCAAGGCAGAGTTTGAACACATGCTTGAACTCGGCATTATCAGACAATCTGATAGCAACTGGTCAAGTCCCTTGCACATGGTTCCAAAGAAGACACCAGGGGACTGGCGACCTTGTGGAGATTATCGCATGCTTAATGCTCGTACTATTCCTGATAGATACCCTATTCCTCATTTGCAAGATTTCTCTGCGTCACTTAGTGGCAAGACAATCTTTTCCAAGATTGATCTCATCAGGGCATATCATCAGATCCCAGTCGAGCCTAGCGATATCCACAAGACAGCTATAACCACCCCTTTTGGATTATTCGAGTTTGTTAGGATGCCGTTTGGCCTTCGCAATGCAGCTCAGACATTCCAAAGATTGATGGATGATGTCACTCGCGGTCTTCCTTTCGTCTATGTTTATCTAGACGATATTCTTGTAGCTAGTACTACCAAAGACGAACACGAGACACATCTCCGTTTACTCTTTGACCGCCTGCAAGAGTATGGAATCATTCTCAACCCCGCTAAGTGTCAGTTCGGAGTACCTTTACTGTCCTTTCTAGGGCATAAAGTTGACTCGGAAGGAATACAGCCACTTAGTGACAAGGTGAAGATCATCCGTGATTTTCCGATACCTCCATCACTTACCAAACTACGAGAGTTCCTCGGGCTGATCAATTTCTACAGACGGTTCATTCCGCGGTGTGCAGAAGTACTCCAACCTCTCACAGATCTGTTGAAAAATAGATCGAAGAAGAACCAACCAATCACCCTAGGTGAACAAGAACTTTCTGCTTTCAATCAGGCTAAAGATCAGTTAGCTAACGCTGCAGTTTTAGTTCATCCTAGAATTGATGTTCCTCTATGCCTGTTGGTTGATGCATCTGATGTGGGAGTTGGGGGAACTATCCAACAGCTGGTAGATGGTATTTGGCAACCGTTGGCTTTCTTTTCTAAGAGACTACAGCCTGCCGAGACTAAGTACAGCACTTTCGGTCGGGAACTGTTAGCAGCCTACCTCGGTGTAAAGCACTTTCGACATCTACTTGAAGGTCGCACATTTACCATCTACACGGATCACAAACCTCTCACCCATGCTTTGAATTCAAAGCCTGACCGACACTCACCTCGTGAAATCCGCCAGCTTGATTTCATATCCCAATACACATCTGAGATACACCACATAGCAGGAAGGGAGAACACAGCAGCAGACGCTCTCTCCCGTCTGTGTATCGACAGAGTTGATTCATCCTCGGTCATAGATTTTGCAGCCATTGCGAAAGATCAAGAGGATGATAGTGAGGTACAGGACTCCTCGCTTCAGCTCAAGTCTATATCGCTTCCTGGTTCTCTTACTACCATGCTATGTGATGTTTCGACAGGTGTTGCTAGACCCCTTGTTCCAGTCAAACACAGACGAGCTATTTTTGACGCCCTCCACGGACTATCCCATCCTGGGATCAGGGCCACTCAAAAGCTCATCACGGAACGTTTTGTTTGGCCTGGTATTAATCATGATATCAGGAAATGGGCCAGAACATGTCTTGAATGCCAGAGATGCAAGGTGCATAAACACACAAAAGTTCCACTTGGCACTTTTACCTCACCTGATGCACGTTTCTCTCATGTGCACATCGATCTTGTAGGCCCACTTCCTACTTCAGAGGGTAACACGTACCTCCTTACTTGTGTGGATCGTTTCACCAGATGGCCAGAAGCTATACCTATCCCAGATATCACTGCGGGTACTGTAGCACGTACTTTTGTGGCCAGATGGGTAGCGGTGTTTGGTGCTCCAACTACTCTTACAACAGACAGGGGTAGACAATTTGAGTCAGCACTCTTTCTTGCTCTCACTAATCTTCTTGGCACTAAACGCATTCGCACAACAGCATACCATCCGGCAGCCAATGGGCTTGTTGAGCGTTTTCACAGGCAACTCAAAGCCTCTCTCAAGGCGCATAACACAGTCCGTTGGACTTAGGGTCCTTCCTTTGGTATTGCTGGGTATACGTACAGCTATCAAGTCTGATCTGGGATGTTCCGCAGCAGAACTCGTTTTTGGTACTACGGTCATGCTACCGGCCCAATTTGTGTCTCCTTCACAGACTGACTCTGCTGGCGATCCAGCTAGTTACGCCCACAGACTGAAGAGACTGATGCGTGAATTACACCCCACCCCTACTCGCAAGCAACGAGCTACCCCTACACAGGTACACCCAGAGTTGCATTCCTCATCCCACGTCTTTTTGAGGGTTGATGCAGTCAAGGGGCCCCTTCAACCTCCTTACAGGGGGCCTTTTCGAGTCCTTCAACGCTCTGACAAGTTTTTTACTATTGATTACAATGGTAAACGTGAAACTGTCAGTGTTGAGAGACTTAAACCAGCTTTCATGGAGCAAGATCTCCCTGCTCAATCTAGGAAGGGTCAAGATCCACCTATCCAAGTCCCTCGGCAATCCAACTCCGCAGACTTAGCACTGGATCCTGCTCCGTTAGCACTGGATCCTGCTCCGTTAGCACTGGATCCTGCTCCGTTGGCACTGGATCCTGCTCCGTTAGCACTGGATCCTGCACCGTTAGCATTGGATCCTGCACTGAAGCAGAACACTCCCGAGATTCGAAGGACCAGGTCTGGTCGTCAAGTTAGATGGCCAGTGAGGTTCGTGGACTTTTTCGAAATCGGGTGAAGCATATTAAACTTACTGTGTTTCAACAGTATTGCCTTATTTTCATATTTTCAAGTCAACATGCATGTAGGTCTATATTTCCTCATCGATTTGTTGCTACTTTTCATTCGACAACAAATCTAGAGGGGAGCTACTGTAGTGACTTGACCTTTGGAGAACTTTGCATTTGTATATATTATTGTCTTGTCTATATTGTGTGGCTTGAAGTCTAGCCTTTTATTCCATTGTCACTCATTTCTTTAGTGACACCTGTTACATTACTAGAGTGCCATACATACTTATTCTGGCAAGCACATTCCACACCCTATGGGTTGGGATGTGCAACCACCTAGTGGTATAGCTTATACAGGCACATTACACTTGCTTGCTTTATTTGCCACACCTATTTTCATCACTTCTCCTGAGCTGTTCATATAGAGCACACCTATTCTAGAGAGTCGATCGATCAACAGCAAAGCTAATTCAGCTTCATCTTAATTCTTGTCCTATTTCTTCGCTTGTTTCTCTACTCGGTTCTGAGGCCTTATTACTTTATAGAGATTATAAGTTTCTTCTTCTTTACTTAATTCGCGAAGAAGCGTCATTACTTTGTACATGGTCTTCTTTCTACGGGTGCTGTGCAATATTTGAACTACTACTTGTGATATAATATATGTTCCAAGTATCTGTACTCAACAGGTGTTTCTACGAGACAAGGTAGGAAAGGAATCTATTTCTATTTCTTTTATTTAGGCGATTAAATTCCCTAAAGGTCCATAATCATTCTAACAAAAGGTACAACAAAAGCTTCACTGCAACAACGCACGGATTCTATAGTGCGTGCTATATGCAAAGCAACGAACGAAAATACATTGCATTTGACAGACGAGTTTACTACTAATAATCGTTTGCAGACGAAGCAAGTGGAGGACGTGTTTATGTTGCAGTCTCTCTCCCATCAAGTTTACCAGGGTTCAACTTTCTTTTTCAACCACGCAAATTGTTTTCTTCTTCTCGAAAACATCATCCATAATTAATTGAAAATGGTGAGTTTTATCCGATAAGTAGATTAATCAGAATGAATGATATTGGTACTAACTGCAAATTTCGTATCATTTTAAAGGCCTACAGTCTTACAGAGACTGAAGAAATGTTGACGCGTTATTATCTCAGCAATAGTGCAGGTAAAAGTGCTGTAACGTTATCGCCAATGTTGATGTTATATTTATTATAAGTTGAATAGGAGATTTAAGTAGTCGCGTATTGTGTCGCTCTACATTGTATCAATTTGAAATTTATATTAATTTCGAAATAATTTCTTGCACTTTTTCAAGATATTCCTGGCCAGACTCCGGCTTCAGCAGATACATTTATTGCAATATATTATATCATGATAACAAGAATCAGATATACATTGTAGCTGTTTATATTTAGATATGGTAGAGACATACAGGGAAGTATACCGAGAGTGAGAGCAAGGAACGTGTGAAATCATATACTTTTATAGATAATTCTTATTTGGTCATCAGCAGACGTTTTAAAACCACCGTTTCACATTTTGTGGCCTTCTAGAAACAGGTCCTTCATTGCATGACCAATTTCCAACTACCGCCTAGTCTATATATTTGTCATTTCAACTCCCATAGAAATATCAATATTCATCTACATGACAGAGGCCTATATAGAGTGGGAAATAGAAATCTCATCCATGCCCAAGCTCCCTACACTTACTAAAATTTACCTACTAAATATTTACAACCCTTCGAAGTCAACACTTCAAAAACATGAAATGGGGTAGTCACGTCCGTCACCTTCGCCCCTCTCGTTCACTATGTCCCTCGTATTTCGCCCCCGCCCCCGGTCATGAAAAGAAATCGCCGCCCCTGACTATAATGATCAACACTATGTTTTTAAAAATGATAATAATAAACCTGCTGCATTCAAAGTAGCGTATTTTTATTATAATATTGTGAGAAGCAACAGAAAAACGAATCAATTAATCACTGTATTAAATAAAGAATAACAAATTTAATACAAAAATAAAAAAGGAAAATTAAAAATGTAGCCTTATTTGCTAATCATAACAATAAGGAACTCAGGCAGTAGATATATTACAATGCTACTTTGGAACCCTGTTTACGATCAGACATCATTATTGCTATTTCCAGAGGGGGGGGGGGGGGGGTATCTTTCTCCCATGTTATACCGATCACTGGCTGATCACTAGCTGATGTATAGGGCTACGGGGGCACGATCGACCCGTGTCCCCTTATAAGACCCAATCATGCATCCCTTTAAAAAATCTCACATTATTTTCTACTTCTTTTTCTAATCATATATTTCTACACATATTTAAACAAAAATTATGTTAGCACCTAAAACAGTTGGATATATAACCCCTTTCCATAATTCAGTGTGTCCTCCCACGTTTTGCAAACTTCTGGACCCGCCCCTGAGACTGATCACATGATTAGATACCCGATTTTGTTAATTTCAAAACAAAACCACTAAAGGAAAAGTTAAGATTGAAATATGTGAACGGTGATCAAAGTTCAGACTGTAATGTTTGTCATTTTCAAAAAGGAACTTCCCTATTACAAAAAACAAGTTGAAACTTGCTTGGGGGGGGGGGGGGGGGGACATTAAACACCCCCATAATTGTCAAATCTTAAAGTTTGCTCACGTCAAATTCTGTAAACAAAAATCGTTTCAGTTATTTAGATAGCCTTCCTTCACAATCTGTTTTATGTCAACGTCTAAGTTATTAAAAAGGAAGGCCTGCTTCAGATTGCAAAATTCCATAAAGTTTAAGGAAACCTGAACAGGTAGAAAGGAAGGGGAGCTGGATGACTCAAAGGGGGAAAAGGGAGAGGAGAGGGCTAGCTAGAACTAGCTAGAAAGAGAAAGAGATAGAGAGAGAGAGTGTGGGAGTGTGTGTGAGAGAGAGAGAGAGAGAGAGAGAGAGAAAGAGAGGGAGAGAGAGAGAGAGAGAGAGAGAGAGAGAGTGAGAGATGGACGGGGCGGCGGCTATTTTTAGCCATGACCATGACATCATTACAAAGAAAACCAATTCAGCGATGGGTAACAAAGCCTATGGATGCCACCAGAAGAGCGATTGATTGCGTTGATCCATGGTCGTACAATCACCTATAGTAGCTTCTCTATACTGATCGTTTGGTAAAACTGTATGTGATGAGCGAAGCAGCTTCGCCCCTAAATAGGCTTATTTCCTTCATTTTAACTGTACGTTTTTCTTTTGACAAATGAGTTAGATACAGTGGAATCTGAAAACATCACAATAAAAAATAATATCACGATGTAAGATTGTGGCATAAAAACTAATCGGTAAAACTTTTATGAACATTTCTACACAACCTAGTTCATCAACAAGCCTATAAAATCAGTTGGTATTCAGTCCCTTCCCTTCCGGATTCTTTTTTTTCCCTTCTTCCAGCCCATGAAGAAGTGATTTTTGAAATGATCCACTTGATTACAAGTATGCGGAAGTAGAAGAAGAAGTCAATTATTATTATTTTATTATTTATTTTTTATTATTATTATTTATAAACTGCGCTTTTTCCAGAGAGGCCCAAAGCGCTAACAACAATGATGTAAGTAATAGTTTAAACATCCGTTTCTCCGAGTATTGGCATAGAAGAAAAAAAAAAAATTTCCGGTAAGTTCATTGTTGTCGCTGTTCTCTCTCTCTCTCTCTCTTTTTTTTTTTTGGGGGGGGGGGGGGGCATGTTGATAAAGGGAAAGACTGTATATGTCTATAGGGTCATTTTTGCGCCCTAAAAATGCAACAAATGTTCATTGCTTGTAAATTGGTTTTGATAATCCTATGATTTATATTTACCAGGCGGAAGAGAACACATCTCTCGGTATGTCACCGGCCGACCCGGCAGCTCCTCCATCGTATGATGCAATGGAACAAGGTTAGTTCCAATTATACTACATGTATATCACCACTGGCGTAGCCATGGTTGGGTGGGGGGGGGGCACCAATACTCTATTCCTGTTTTATATGTACGTTGTTTGCCATTACACCATCATGTTCAAAAGTACCGTCGTACATAGGCACACATACTGCGGGTGTGTATGAAAGCAGGGTCTGGGTAACGCTGATTCTGCCATTTGCTGTCAACACCTCTTATAATGTTGATGATATTAACATGAATTTAAGTATTTTCGACTTTTACAGCGGCTTGTACATGTGTATACACTACAGCCTATAGGGGCACATGCACCCATCGGACGGGGGAGAGGGAATAAAACAATGGAGAGAAAGGGGAAATAAATGGAGAGGGAAGGAGAACGCCAGGGGAGATGACACAGCCCTATCTCAAGCCCTTCCCTTGCATTTTATCGACCTATAGTGCACCCCCTACCTGACCCAGGCTATACGCATACAAATAAGCGTGTTTTTCCATTCTGACGGTTTACATCTGCAAGAAAGAGTTCACTTTTTAGTACAAACCAACATTACACTAACATAATTTTGTTGTTAAATGTGTTTATAAGTATAAATGATTATCATAATTATCATTATTTAGCGCATTAACGGAAATCTCACAGCATCATGAACATAATCCCAAATAAATCGAGCTGCGGTCGTGATATTTGTTGTCAATACTCGTGACTTGAAACCACAAGGTGACGGGGTATAGGCCTACGTGTATCGAGGTTAACCGCACTGGAAATTTGTTTGTTGTTGTTGTTGTTGTGTTTTGGTTTATTGGCGATTAGTCAGTAATTTGACTATTGTCACCAAAATACTTTACGGCACGTGTTATATCTCTCATTTTTGTATTTTTTAAAAATATATTTATTTCGTTTTATATTTATCTATCTTTTAAGATAGTATCGAAAAATAATATCGTAAGCAAAACATTTATGGGCTTTGTTAGTGTTTCTTAACAGTACGTGCAGATTATTTGTTATATCACATACACACCATGCATACACAAGCCTCTATATTCAATAATCTTATCATACCATTTATCATTGTTGTTACTTTTTCTTATTTTATTTTCTTATTACATTATGTTTTTTATTTTTTTAATGTACTGAGTGTAATTTAGCATATTTATAATTTTGTATTATGTTTACTTTTCTTATTTTATTTTCTTATTACATTATGTTATTATATTTTTAATGTACTCAGTGTAATTTAGCATATTTATAATATTGTATTATGTTTTACTGTTCATCAAGGGAGGTATTACTTCCTGATAGGGAACCGGTTCGTTCTCAGAACGAACCGAACAATAGCTTTTTGTATACTGGTCTCACTCTTTTGTTGTCATTATTATGGTGGGCATGAAACTGAAGATAATGATATGATTATATAAATCTGTTTACAGTTTAGATGTAGACAAATTGCAAAGAACTGTTCTGTATAGTGAAACCATTCTACTGCGTTAATGAGAATACTTTCTGCAGAGGTTCTGGATTATTATTAAAGGGGTTCCAATGTATTACCCTATGCATATGACATTAATTAGTTCGGTTATTTTAATTTATCATACTTTAAATGGAACAAATAAAAGCCGACGATTTTCCCTTGTGGGGGGAGGGGGGGGCTCAAAGATAGGTAATTGTGTCTTCATGCCATAATGTAGGCATATTCTTTCCTTTTCTCCGTTTTTTACCCATAATGAATCTTCTGCAGTGCATAACACTGTATGTGGTGCATAAAGGCTTACGAGGTAGGGTGGGGGATGAAGGGACAGCCGCCCATCCCCGATTTTTTTTAAAACTTACCCATTGAGCTGCAATTGAGTTATTATATATATATTTTTTTTTAATATCTTATTAAAAAATGGCTGTCATTTTTTTTGCACTGAGTCGCTCGCATTATTTGTTTAGAACCCTAAAAGTTAATTATATTTGGCAACAAAACATGAAAAAGTCAGCCACCAGCCACGAAATTGTGTCTCTACGCCTATACTGTGTGGTGATTATAGAATAATGATCATCTTTTGTTTTAAGATATCATTTTCATGTGTTGCTTTTCATACCAGCACAATTATGTTAAGTGTACATTCCAGGTGGCTTATCGGATGAGAAAAAACACTTTCCATAATAATTATTATATAATTTTTATATTCACATCTGCTCGGCTACTTATGTTTTGCATAGTCCATGATAATATTATGAACAGGAATATTTTTTTTCGTATCATGCTCGGTCTTTTAAAAATGTAATTACGAATAATTTTGCCAGCATAAGTCATTGACCGACGTAACATGAAATAATTGATAAATCATGCCTATATTTGACATTAAACTATAATAGTATACAGCACTGAACATAATTTTAATGCAATAGACTAGTCTATTGCATTAAAATTATGTTCAGTGTCACCAGTTTATTAACATATTCAAATTGTTTACAACTTTACATGCTTTCTAAACAAAGATTGTTCTTGAGAACATGAAAGGTTGCCCAACAGTAATGTGTGCAGACTGGATTCCGAGTAGTGTAGTTCATTCATTAAAACAGGTATATAGAATAACTCATAACTAGGTCTAGAAACATCCGTAACTTTGAATATGTTAGTGTACCCGGTCTATTCAGTGTAAGTCTGATTGGTATTTGCATGTCCCGTGCGTTTCGTGCAATAAAGAACTACAAATCGATATTTATAGAAATCATAGGTGTTGTAATTCAAAGGTTTGAGGTTTTTCTTTTTTCCATATTCACTGATGCGAAAAATCGTATCCAATACATACACACGTATATTGCAGGCGGCATAGCCATATTGTTGGAATCTTACCACAAAACGTAATACAGTATACATAAACAAAAACGCATGTAACTATAGTTTACAGGGATATAAACTAGTATAGCAGCGTATTGGCGGGAAAATATGTCCGAATAAAAAATACACATCCAGGGTTGTCTTTGCTGGAGAAAAGGGGGGGGGGGGGACTCTCGCTCTTACACTCGGGGTTCCTGATTCTTTTCTTTTTTTCTTTTTTTCTTAGTTATAGCATACTGCGTTACTTGAGAGGTTCTATTTTAGCAATTTGTTCCACTTTTGTAAAAAAATAATATCTCTTGATTGTTTTAGTGGCGAACTTTTACTTTATTGTAAAAGGACGTGATAGAGAGATCATGTTTTTTGTCAAATAAGCTGCATTTAGGACCCCACCATGTTCCTACGCATGCACCGCCAACAATATTTCGATATTGACTGAGTAATCTGGCAGGAAGGTGTCGATTGCTAGTGATCTGGTCTGCTATGGATGTGAGATCTCAATCATCTTTTATCCTCTCAAAAATTTAACAAAATATATGCATGTAGGCCTACATAAATATCTACAAAGTGTAAGTAGAGCATAATAAACTACAACACGATTGATCAATCTTTGACTGCTAGATATCCTTACGCCATTATGGTCATGACGAATTAAACCATCACTTTTCATTTTGTCGCGTTATGTAGCTTATCCCTGGAACGTTTCTTAACAAAAAAGAGGGAAAAAAAAGAAAATTACATGAAGGAAATGAGATACAGGCCCTTATCATACTTTTTTTTTCTCCATCTGATACACTGCTCAAAATACTGAACAAATCAAGCAGCTATAGCTGGTACATAATTATTAATGACTGTAAACGTAGACGAGTATAATGTAATACAGCGACCCCATTGACCTCCAGACTTGAAAGTGGATATAATGAATTAGTCTCTAAGGAGTGGTTATTAATGTGATAGTTTTAGTTTGTTTGTTTGTTTGTTTTTATTTCCGTATAAAATCATAACAACATACAAATACATACATAAGTGAGATATACGACGGATAGCCCATTTCAGGCGTATTAACAAAATACGCCTGTTCTTCCATGGGGTTAATGTGATCATGTATGTATTGTTTCACGAATTGGCACAGACACGGCCAGTGATTTAAAAAGTCCGACACTATGTAGCGTCCGACTCTATAAAATGACTGAACATGAGATGGACGAAGTAGTATACAGTATTACTAAAATCACAAAGACATCTATTCTTTGACCTATATAGTATAGTACTCCCAAACGAAACCCAGGCTGCTATTGTGTAGGCCTGTTGCCTATTTGCTTATTGTGCAGCAACTTTAGACCTCATTAAGGCACCTGAAAATATGATGACATTTTTCTTCTTGGCAGAGATTTTCCCCAACTGTCTTGTGCCCACCACTTAGTGAAAGAATCCTGGACCCCCCCCCCCCCCCCCACCCATCCACTGTCACACCTCTTAACCGCTGCATAATCTTCAGAATTGTAATTATCAACGAAGTGATAAATGATTAATTCAGTAAAATCTATTAAAATGATAAAGGGGTAATTATTTTCTTTTATTTTGCTTTCTTAACCATCAGATGGATCTCCGCCATCTTACCAATCCATCTTTGGCCAGATCAAGAGTGAGAAAGAGAAGAACGCCACTCCGGTCGGTTTTATCGGATCTGTCGTCAAGATCCTGCTCGGCACATGTAAGTCTACCGACTGGCATACGGTCCGGACCATTGGCGTATCCAGACGTCTATAAAACAACGGGGCCGGGCGGGGGGGGGGGGGGGGGGTCGAGGAGGTTGCTTGATGGAAATTTGGTAGACAACCCCCCCCCCCCCCCCCCCCGCCTTCAATTAAAATGGTCTGGAACAGGTCAAGAGACTCTCCTACTAGACGTGTCTCGTCAGTCCCTCTTGCACCAGACCAGAGCTAGTCTGCAGGCACTGTAGTCTGCAGACTGTAATTTGACACCGTGACCATAATTCCTAAAAGACTTGAGCGGGGCCTAGATACATGTACGTCAGTCTCTGGCTGTGTCCAGCGGCTGAAGTACAGAGCCTGTAGTAGTCTCATAATGCAGACACTGCTACGCACTTCGACTGACAAAATAATGTTGGTTTCTACAAAATACCCAAGAGCTATTACATGTACAACTTTACTGGGGGAGGGCTGTGATTTCAAGCAATAATATTACTGCTAGAATACGAATTATATTAGATAATAACACCTACAAATAGATACGTTTAAACAGTCGCAGAGGTCTTACATGTATTTAGCAGAATCCATTTTGCCTACTCTCACTGCTTGTTCAAATTTACAGAAATTGATTAAAAGATGGAATGGTGCCATATTTAGGGTTAGGACGAATCAAGGGGGAAGGGGGAAATAAACAGATAGTTATTATACTTAATGAGACATTTCCCGCCCTATGATGAGTACTGCAAATCATCATGTATGAATATAATTATTCATTAAATAGATTGCAATTCAAGCTATACCAATGTATAAAAAAAATTGCCATTATCATAACATATATAATTCGTGGATTCTTTCTAACATAAGTTCCGTGCATTTGTTCTTTATTTTACAGTCATCGTGACATTATTTATGGCATTAATGCTCGCCATTCCCATTGCAATGGTCGCAATCGGTAAGTATGAATGATAATGTCTGCAAATTCAGTATATATAGTAACGTATTCTCATGATCATTGAATGCAGCTGGATGTAGATTGACGTTAATCTCTTTCGATGAAGAATTGACAGAAAAGATTAAAGAGAACATTGAAAGAGTAGACTATATAAAAAGGTATAGTCCCATTCAACCGATAATCATACCGCATACTTTTTTACATGTTTAGATAGGCAATAAAAGCATTTAACATCACAACAAAAAGTGGTCGAATATTTATATACAATATGAATTTATATTAAAGATATTTATCCTAACATAATCATATTTTAACTTTTTGAAGAGAATATTTGCCTCTCCACCCTCTATCCACCACTTGTACATGTATACGGAAACTGTGGCGTGACGAAGTTGTCGATCCGCATACCAAAAATGCTTTCCTATTATTATTATAGAGTGCCGAAGTGCTAACGTCATATTTTCTCGGCGTCAAGGTTACTGGTTTTAAACAATTGAGCCTGCGCATGACGTTCACCGCGAAATCATGCAAGCAACGGGCTGGAGCAGGGCGAATTCAGTGTTTGGGGCCGGTGTGACCAGCACACCATTGTTTAGCACAAAATTGTTTGGAGCCAGCAACCTTGACAACTAGGCCAGTAAGCCGTCACACTTAGGTATTCTATATAGGCAAAGGTGAATAGTCACACACTAAACTTTTAATAAATTGTATTTGATCTGAATGATAGAAAAAGCTTATACTTCCGAACGCACGTAATGCACAAACATTTCTTTTTCGGCCATGCTATAAATTGACAACGAAAAAATATAAACAAACGGCAGAATATGAAAGAAAACATCCCAATAGACTGACGCATACGAGGCAGATAGCCCAATAGACCGACAATGTCGGTCTCCTGAACCCTGAAAAGTTGTCAGCAGTTCCCCGAGAACGATATATTGGTATCGGGGGCTCGCCAGTCTCACCAACCATAAAAATTATGTTCAGGTCCACGAGACCGTCAAAGTGGTCCTATGGGCAGCAGATAAAAGTGTAATATTTTAAAGGACTTACACAATATCATTCATTGCACCAACCACAGGAGCCGTATATCTGGACGACTGCCCTGCAGAAAGATTTATCCCTATCTATTTGATCACCATGGGGGTGGCTTACATAGTAAAGTCATTGATCGACCTGAAGGGGAGGGCTCAGCGCTCTAGACTCCCTCAAGAAGAACAGGCCGACTTCAAACCCAACAAAGTGGAGGGCGGACTCAGCCATCTCATCGGACTATTCTGCTTCGCATTTTTCATCGCCGGTGAGTATTTAATTGTCTGTCTCTTTTCCTTCCAAAGAAAGAGATGTACAGTCAAACCTGTCTATAGCGACCGCCCAAGGTGAACACAAAATTGGCCTTTTAGACAGGTGGTCTTTGTAGACAGGTTCCTTTAGTTCATGATTCAATGATAAACCATTTTCAAGGGAATCAACAAATGTGGCCTTTAAAGACAGGTGGTTGCTAAAGCAGGTTTGACTGTAGTTGTTATATATTCTGTTTATTGTGTCACAATTAAAAGGTCTTTCATGTTCTGACAAAAGGTAAGCTATTTCGACAAACAAGAGCAGACCTTGCAATCACGTAAACAATCGGGACCCCATGCTGAATCCGTCTGCAAAGTCCCAACATCAATATAGATTTCATCGTATGTTTTATAGACAACATGGATTTGCTGAAGGAAAGGAAAGTTTTAGTGGTGAAATCATCATATTCAAAAGGTCGCTCCTTCTCGTTAAGTCTATCCTTGATTCTCCTAATAGTTTCCCCTCTGCACTCCTAATTCTTCTTTTGAGAT
Organism: Strongylocentrotus droebachiensis; assembly: GCA_035222895.1. Taxonomy (NCBI): domain Eukaryota; kingdom Metazoa; phylum Echinodermata; class Echinoidea; order Camarodonta; family Strongylocentrotidae; genus Strongylocentrotus; species Strongylocentrotus droebachiensis. The sequence continues at coordinate 53,702 of JAVYIG010002832.1, read as the reverse complement.
GCCAGCGTGGAAGACGTTCTGGCATGATTCCTTTCATGCCATTGTCGTTGAAATTAACTTCATACAAACAGACAAATGAATACCATGGGTTTTATTTTCCTATTTCCACCACTGCTTTCATCCAGGAAATGTATGGATCTATCGGATCTACAAGCCAAACACCACGGTCAGTGGGACTGCTGACTACTGCAACCCAACGCTATACTACTTCGCCTTCTGGGTGACCACTGTCTGCTACATCATCGCGGCTTTCTTCTGTTTCTGCGGCTGCTGTCTCGGTTGCCTGGCCTGCTGCGGCGCCACGGCCACTGGGGCTGCAGAAGCAAACACTGAAAAGAGAGACATCCCCTAGATGGATCTTGATGACAAGGACGACGATGACGATGATTATGGTGTCGAAGATGACATATGATGATGTTATTGATGGTGATGACGACGATGATTCCTGCACATAATTCTTTGTACTGTGGCACCATACTTATACCCCCCCCCAAAAAAAAAAAAAAAAAAAAAAAAAAAAAAAACGCAGTTAGTACAGTGTAGTACATCTATTATGTCGCATGGTGCTACCTAGTTATTCCCCAACCCTTTTATTTATTTATCAACATTTCTGGATACGCCATTGGTTTTCGATAATGTATTGAAATGTTGGTGGGTGTTTCTTTTTTGGAGGGGGTGGGGCATATGCCATTTTACCCAGTCCTGGATATATGCCACTGATAATTACATTAACAAATTTATTCGCGTCATAAATGTTTTGAAAATTATACATTGTCTTCGTAATTTGCGTTTTCCATTCAGTAAAGAAAGACGTAGGCGTTAATGTGTTTTATTGACTCAACAGATTTTTAGATTACTCATTCTTAAACACACTCTCAGTATATCTACACATTAGAAAGACAAATTAGCGATTAAAACTATAAATAGGGTTAGCCATTATAGCTTGGCAAAGTGTTTCGCCCTGTGCCCTCTCCGGGGAGAAATATAAAGTACGCCTAAACGTTCTTTTACATGGTGGAACAGCGCCACCATGTTGGTGGATGCTGAGTCGTGCCATCCAGCCGTTTATCTCTTATAGGATGTGTATATATTGTGTAATGTTTCGATTATCGTACTTCTAAGTTCTTTTTATATGGAAATAAATTCAAATAAATTCAAATGTAACAACTATCAGGCTGTATGTTTACAGGCAACGAGGTTTGTATGGGTTTCTATCACTCTTTGATGTAAACACAAAAACACCTTTGAATGAAGAAGTCTGTTTAATATATAAAAACTTCGTAAAGACATTTCATTCCAGACTGTTATAGTGTGCTCCTGCTGTTTTAGATGGTGACAAGTCTGTAGGTCGGTGTTAAATTATATTTTTTCATAAGCTAGTTTTTCTTTCTTCGGTTACTATTGTCTTAGTCCTAGACGATAGTGCGTAGTATGGGGGCCAGAGTATAAGGCCTAGATAATGCTACATTAACGTCGGGATAGAGCATGGGCCCCCTGTCAGGGCCAACTAACTCTGTCGAAAAATATACGTGGTGTTACCGTACCATCATGGAAGCCTTCAAAGATTATATATTTTATATACATATATGATTATTTGTAAATATAGTTCAATAACTTTGATAGATTTAAAGTGTAATATATTCCCATCTCTGTTTGAGGTTGCAGTGAAGAGAAACTCGGCTAAAAGATCTTGGGCTATTATCAAAAGCAAATATGATTTGAAATACAAAAAACACACATACAAACTGCACGACAACATCACCAACTGTGAAACTCTAAATCTCTGTATCATGAATTATTTTCACCTAATCGTTTATGTCATATAGCTATAATTGTATCTGTGTATATAAAATGAATTTATATACTATCACAATGCAGTGCATGCATATAAACAGTTGTGTGACGTAAAATCTTTCATGAGCTAAGTTGCAACTTGTGCAGCTTGATGAAATGATTTCGTTTGGCTTTTATCCCTTTTCGTTTCTGGGGCTGTCGTATTATCAAGCAATCTGCTTACAATGACAGTCCTTCTTCTGCAAATAATTGTATAATGTTTGAGGAAATTCAGTATTTATGACAGTTTATCATTTCGTTTTTGAAAATAACAATTTATTTTTAAATGTATTTATTTATTTATGATTCATTGTCAGAAAAATACTTATTGTACTTTATATTATTATTGTTATCGAAAAACTATATGAATGCAGAAGAAAATAAATTCAAATAAAATAAAATCAAATCAAATATAACAATATAAAATATGCATGCTTTGGCGATAAACAAATGGTTTGCAAGGAATATATTTCTTTCAATAAACAGAGGTTTTGTAGAAGATACGAATAATTTCTTTACGATTGTATGGTTTTGTCTGACGTAAGTCTTGCAAAGTTTTCACAATCGTATTTGTATTTGTATATAATTCCACTTACATTAGTCTTTTCCTCTTAATTCTGATTTTATCTCCTTTCATATAAAGAGGCATTATGTGTTTTGACAGTAACTGTGCAAGTTCATATTTGTTTGAAGAAAAATATATTAATCAGGCTTATTGAATTTTGCTTGTGATTTCCCAAAATATGAATAAACGCCTGTGGGGTAGTAACTACATAGTTTTTGGGGAAGAAAAAAAAATCGTGAAGGTGTTGGAACTTGAATAAACGTATTATTTTCGATTAATATGCAAAAAAATTATTGTTCAAATAAAAAGTATATTATATTCTTACTAATGTGTATGTGTAATCTAGATATTTTTTTCGTATTCATCTCATTCTTCAAAGTTTGTCTAACTCTTTGTTTATTGATGAGTAAATAAATGTTTACATAAACAATTTTCGTGGACATTTTGTAAAAAGTCTTTTGTTTGCTGTAATATTTATTCGTTTACAAAACATTTATTCGTTTACAAAACATTTATTTGTATGCTGTAACATGATTCCGAAGAGTTTTAAAAATCAGTCAGGCTTAATCTGAGGCAATGTCAGTAGGCTCGTGCGTCACCTTTGTGGAATGGTCAATCATGAAAACGCCGCATTACGTAATCAGAACATTATTTCTTTATTACATTAACACATGTCAAATAACGGAAGTTGGCAGAAGAAGAAGAAAATCTAGAGGTATCAATAATGCTTCAACTTCAATAACAACGACAAAGCACTATCTGGAAAACATTTCGACTGGGCTGGAATTCGGCGGGGATTTGTCACTGGTCTCAAGCGCATTAGATTATTCGAAAACATAATGGCCCGAATTCACAAAGCAGGGTTTGAGCTCAGACCAAGGTTTGAGGTCAAACCTCCTTTTGTTTCGCCAAACCTCCTTTTGTTATTTACAAACCTGGTTTGTAAATAACAAAAGAAGGTTTGGCGAAACAAAAGGAGGTTTGAGCTCAAACCCGGTCTGAGCTCAAACCTTGCTTTGTGAATTCGGGCCACAGTGTCGTGAAAGTACGGACGACCGACGACTTTAGGTCCTCTCTGAGGGACCTGGTAGTGAGGATTAATGCCTTACCAAAGGGCACTAGCACATCGCCTTGGTTTCGAACCTGGGTCACCGGATTACGAGACCACTAAATCTACTGACTGAGCTATATCGCGCCTCCTCAAAAAAACAAAACGTTGCGTTGGCCGGGAGTCGAACCCGGGTCAATTGCTTGGAAGGCAACTATGCTAACCGCTATACCACCAACGCTTCATAGAGACCCAGATTATTTTAAGGTCATTAATCAAGTCCGTCTTAAAGATTCTATGTCCCTTTTGCAGCCAAAATCAAATCTGTAGAACTTTGCAGGAATTATGAATATGTCATGTATGTATTCTGTGAAATTTAAACGTTAGCAGTGTCCTGATATTCAAATTATGCAAGGAAACCCGTTTACTTGCTAGACTTCACTGTCAGACACTATTGAGTGAATGACTGGCTTTTTTTCTTCTTTGGTAATAAAATACATAAAATGAGCTGTAAAGGGTACATGAACATTTGTCTACGTGAATAACCCACTTCTTGTAAAAATTAATCTGATTGAATCTTTGCGCATCATAAAACGTACGACTATTCAGTATAATGGTCTGAACATTGAGATTATTACTTACTGGCTCTATAGCTACTAAGACATTTTCAAGCCCCCCTTTTTTAGGGAAGTTCTAAATTAGTATTATCTTTCAAATGCCGTTGGAATTTAATCTTTTCATTTTTTTGGCCTGCGAATGGGACATAGTACCTTTAAAGCCCCACTGTCCTACTTGTAGCTACTTGCTCCCTCTATATAGAAAACTTCCCCAATCGGTGCCTGTTGGTCCCCCATGACCCTCTTTTTCTTATGTTAGTTGAGAGCTGAGTTAATGAGATAGCCACCTGTCAGTGACCTCGCTGTGTGGTCTAATCCCTTCTGGCCCAGTAGTATTGACGGTCTTTAAGTCCTCTCCGAGTGAATTGGTACGTTGGTATAATGAGTATTAATACCTTACCAAAGGGCGCTACTGATGGACCATTGATATTGCCTTACTATAGCATATAGGTTGATTTTTCGAAAGTAGTTGTGGTCGTGTTGTATGTGGCATTCTCCTGGTTTCCTTTATTTCATGAATAGTGTAGTTTTCACAGGAGTATATTAAAATGAAGAAGTATTTGATATTTCTAGCTTTTGGCAATCCTCATGATCCATTGTATTACATCTTCACTATGTTGGAATTCAGGTTAAACAAATATTAGAAGATGAAAAGACAATTTATCTAAACTATTCCAGTCGTACTTTTTGATGTACACTGCCATCGGGTAATGACAAAATCATAGTGATAATCTATTTGAAACAGACACGAGAGAATCTACAGAGTACAAATTTCCTGTATAGATTACTATAAAATATCTATCTATCTCAGTATCTTCTCCCGGTTTGGATGTTGATTGCAACATCTCTCCATTTCACTCTATCTTCTGCCATTCTGGTGCACTCTTGCAGTTTTAGTCCACTCCAGTTTTTGACATTCTCTTCCCAGTTGATTGTGGGTCTCCCTCTAGGTCTACTTCCTTCCACTTTTCCTTCCAATACATCCTTTAAGAGGCTTTGGTGCCTTTTAACGTGACCAAAGTATTTGATTTTTCTCTCCTTAACTAATCCTACTAGTGCAATTTGTTTACGCCCTGCCATGTGCAATGTCTCTTTGTTGGTTTTCATTCGTTTCCAGGATATTTTCATCATTCTTCTGTAGATCCACATTTCAAAAGATGTTATTCTATTTTCCATGGCCTTGTTTATTGTCCGTGTTTCTGCTCCATACAATAGGACAGACAGAGGCGGTTCTCCCGGGGGGGGGGGGGGGGGCAGGGGGGGCAAAGTGCCCCCCCACTTTTTTCAGATACCCCAAAAGTGCCCCTTTTTACATAGGAAAAGTGCCCCTTTTATTTTGTAAGAAGTGCCCCTTTTACATAGGAAAAGTGCCCCTTTTACTTTGACAAGTGCCCCTATTACTAAATAAAAGTGCCCCTTCCCCCCTTTTCACCTCTGACGAGTGCCCTTTTTATTTTTGACACGTGCCCCTTTTCCTTCGACATGTTCCCATTTTCCTTTGCAATAAGTGTCCATTTTCCATTCTCATTAATCTTGAAATTATCTTTAATAAGTGCCCTTTTTAATCTCTAGTAAGTGCCTCTTTTTAGGTACGAGAAGTGCCCCTTTTCACTTTTGATAAGTGCCCCCTTCACCTCTGATAATTGCCCTATTCAAAACTGAGAGGTGCTCCTTTTACTTTGACAACTGCGCCTTTTTTCCTTTGTAAGAAGTGCCCCTTCTCCTTTTAATAACTACCCCTTTTTTAAACTCGGATGAGCACACCTTTAATTTTAACATGTGCCCCTTTTATTTTCTAATAATTGCCCCTTTTCCTTATGATAAGTGCCCCCATTAAAAAGAGAGAGCTCCTTCCCCTTCTCATAACTACCGCTTTCCCTTTCTAATAAGTGCCCCTTTTCCTTATGATAAGTGCCCCCATTAAAAAGAGAGAGCTCCTTCCCCTTCTCATAACTACCGCTTTCCCTTTCTAATAAGTGCCCCTTTTCCTTATGATAAGTGCCCCCATTAAAAAGAAAAAGCTCCCTCCCCTTCTCATAACGGCCCTTTTTTTAAATTTGAACGGTGCCCCCTTTTCATTCAACAAATGCACATTTTCCTTTATTATAAGTGCCCCTTTTACATTTTCATAAGTGCCCCTTTTCATATCTGGTCAGTGCCTCTTTTCACCTCTGATAATTCCCTTTTTAATAATGATACGTGCCCCTTTTCCTTTCTAATAAGGGACCTGTCCCCTTTTCACCTCTTATAAATGCCCCTATCAAAATCTGATGGGTGCCCTTTTTCCGTCAACAAATGCCTATTTCCCATTTTCGTAAACGCCTCTTTTTCATCAGGTGAGTGCCTCTTTTCAGGTGAAAAAAATGCCTCATGTTCACCTCTTATAATTATCCTTTGTACTGTGACACGTGCTCCTTTTCTTTTCTAATAAGTGTCTTATCCCTTTCGATAATTGTCCCCTTTTCATGAAATCATTAAACATGCCCCTTATTTAAAGCGACTAAGAGCAATTTCCCCCAAAGTTCGCTCGCTGCGCTCGCTCGCATTTAAAGATGATATAATTATGTTAGTTATCAAAGGTCTTTTCAGTCTTCCGTTATGAGAATGTGCTTATAACCCCATCACGATTGGCTTTTTTCCTCTTTATAAGATGTAATTTTTCGCACTGCGACCTCGCAGATCTTTAAAATTTTTCTCGCTCGCTTCGCTCGCTCGTAAATGCATATTCAGACATCTCACCCAACTGTAAAGTATGATGCTTAAGCGATATCTTGTATGATGTATGAAGAGAAACAAATATTGAAATCATCCCTGATAATGTAATCACAATGCAGGGGTATGTACCAATGTCTAAAAATTTGTATATTTTTGCTTTGAGATTTCCCACTGTAGGTGCCCTTTTTTCTTCAGAAAGTGCCCTTTTTTGTTGGTGCCCCCCCACTTTGGAAGTCGCTCGACCGCCCCTGAGGACAGACCATACATAACAGTTTACTAGTCTCAGCCTAAGCGCAAATTTCACCTTTCTATTTGTGAATAATCCTTTCATTGCCAGAAATGTATTCCGAGCAATTTCTATTCTTCTTTTTATTATTGCTTCGCATCTGGCATCATCTGTGATATTTTGTCCTAAGTAAATGTAATTACTGACTTGCTCAATGATATGTCCATCGAGTTTCAAACATATTCTTGGCTTATTCTCTGTTCTACTAAAAATCATTGACTTAGTTTTCTTGACATTCATGCTTAGACCAAACTCTTCACTTTTGACATTTACAATATCCAATACATGTTGTTAATCTGCTTCATTCTCTGCGCAAAGTATACAGTGTCATCAGCATAACGTAAATTATTAATATTTACACCCCCAATACTAACACCTTTCACATCTGAAATTTCCCTGTATACCAACTCTGTGACAAGTTAAACAGAGATGGGGACTTACGCACCCCTGGCGTACTCCTCTTTTGATTTTTGTGTAACCTGTTATTTCATTGTTAATTTTGATGGCAGCTGTCTGCTCCCAGTCAAGTTTAGATACGAGACGTATGTTCTTACCATCTAGATTAATTTTTTGTAAGCTTTCAATCAATTTGTTGTGGTGAATTTTGTCGAATGCTTTAGAGTAGTCAATAAAGCACACATATATTTCTTTATTTACTGCAATATACCTTTCTGTCATCATTCTCATGCAGAATATTGCTTCTCTAGTACCACTTTGAGGTCTAAAACCAAACTATTCCTTACCTACTTCATTGTCAATTTGAATTTTTATTCTGTTGAGAATGATCTTTAAGAGCAACTTGGTGCTCATAAGGCTAATTGTCCGGAAATCTTCACATACACTTGCCTTAGGCTTCTTTGGAATTGGCACAAATATCGACTTTTTCAGATCTTCAGGAATATGCCCTGTATTGTATATCATTATAAAATAACCTGGGTTATCAAAAAAGAAGGCGAAGGGGGTGAGGGGGCGTTCAGTCATTCCCACTCCTTATTATGAAACTTAAGCTGACTCATATTTTTATGATCCGCATGGCATTTATTAATAATTTGTTATATGTTAATGTACAACAAATATTTCAAACTACATTGTCCCTCTTCTCCGATTCCTGTAGGACCAAATTTAATCAGTAATAATTCTCCTTGTTTGCTTCAGCATGAATGATTTGCCGTGTTATATTCCCCATCTATATAGCCCCTCCACCCCCTGCCTGTGCCTACAGGTTTCCTTCTTCTGTTTTCAGTCCCTCAGGGCCGCGACCTAGCTCCCCCCCCCCCCCTCTCTCTCTCTCTCTCTCTCTCTCTCTTTCTCTCTTTATTATTCACTCCACCCTTCACCCTCCTTTCACCCTCTCTTATCAACTATGGCCACTGGAGTTATCTAGATGAAAATAATAAACATTGCCCAATATGAATTTACAACCATTACATGTACTGTAGATATTACACGCAGCTCCCTCTTCAGGGACTGTACAGCATAGAGATGTATATAACAACTCTATGCTTTACCCTCATCTAGATGCTGAACAGGCGTTGAGGAGTATTACCATAGAAGGAGAAGTAGAAGCTGAGCAACGTAATGCGCACAAGGTGTTTGCGCATGATTGCATCAGTGGGTATTCCCCGCTCCTTACGCCATTACGCAATGTTACCACACTGGGGAGATCACATTCTCGGTGTCTCTGTGACTCCGGCATCAGTAGTGCCGAGTATTTTATTCAGAACAGACGCATTCGCGAAGAGACAACCATCATTTTTAGCACCGACCTCCGAATTACTTCTCTTCAGCTGTGAGTATATCAAATTCATCTGTTATTTTTATGTCACAACTATCTATTCTATTACGATATGGGAGCGCAAGCTGGGAGTGTCAAGTCTGACAGACATGAGCGCTATACAAGAACCCACTATTATTATTATTATTATTAAATGACGGTAAATGACAGAGTCGAATGACTATACGCTACATGTGTCGCGGAAAATCACTCTTATCATTATTCAATTTGGATACATAATCAAATAATTATGTATAGTCAAGGATTATGATATACCGTGTGAGTCAAAAAAAGGTTTACACCTAGAAAATTTCTAATTATTTTAAAAATCATCTATGAACAGTAAATTATTATACATCTTATGAAAGAGTGTTTTAACCCAAATCTTTTGGTATCATTTTTGTGTGGTATGTGTTCACGCTAAGATGAACATTGTTTGCGAGAGTGCAAAAATCGACGTGCGCCAACCAAGCGCGTAGCCAGGATTTCATTTTAGGGGGGCGGTAGTGAGCACGCGAAGCGTGCGAATCACTTAAAGAGCGCGCGTAGCGCGCTCCCTAGGGGGGTGGGTGCAGGGAGGGGGGATTTTACCCCCTCCATCGCGAAGCGCAGAAGCTTTGAAAAAAGACGATTCGTTGTACCTTTCTCGACTCATAATCCTTGTCTGAATTCAGTCCGCCCCTCCTGCGCATAGCGCGGAAGCTTTGACGTATTATTAGACAAAGAAGACGATTCGTTGTACCTTTCTCGACCCTTAATCCTTATCTGTATTCAGTCCCACTCACGCGCGAAGCGCGGAAGTTTTGACGTTTCATTAATTTATTAGAGAAAGCAGACGATACGATGTACCGTTCTCGACTCTTAATCCTTATCTGAATTCAGTTTCCTCCTCTCCCGCGCAAAGCGCGGAAACTTTGAAGTTTCATTAAATTATTAGAGAAAGAAGACGACTCGAAGTACCGTTCTCGACTCTTAATCCTTGTCTGAATTCAGTCCCCCTCCCCCCTCCTCCTGCGCGAAGCGCGGAAGCTTTGACGTACTATTAGACAAAGAAGACGATTCGTTGTACCTTTCCCAAATTTGTATTTCAGTTTTGACGTTTTATTAAATTATTAGAGAAAGAAGACGATTCTTTGTTCCGTTCTCGACTCTTAATCCTTAATTTGAACTCAATTTCCCCCCTTCCGCGCGAAGCGCGGAAGCTTTGACGTTTCATTAAATTATTAGAGAAAGAAGACGATTATTTGTACCGTTCTCGACTCCTTTCCCTTTTTCTTCCTACGTCCTCTTTTTTTTACTTCTCTTTCTCTCTCTTTTTTTTTTTTTTTGGCCGGCGTTTTTTTTTTGGGGGCGACCGCCCCCTCCGCCCCCCCCCCTGGCTACGCGCCTTGCGCCAACGTGATGCCCACAGCATGTATTATGTTAGGACTAGCAGAATGAGAGAATGAATTGAATGTATCAAATAAAATGCATTGCATATGCTTTTTGCAGAGGCAAAGTCACACACGCACACACACATGCGCACAAATGTTAGTTGATATTTGATATTCGATATTTGATATGTGTGGCATGATTAATTTTGTTAGGGATGTTGTTTGGATCTGCAAAAACAGATTTAATACCAAATCCCAATTGTTTTATTAAAACATCAGATAAGCAACTTTGGCGCAAGTCGATTTTTGCACTCTCGCAAACAATGCCTCCTGTTCATTCAAGCGTGAACACATACCACACAAAAATGATACCAAATGATTTGGGATAAGACACTCTTTCATAAGATGTATAATTATTTACTGTTCATAGATGATTTTTAAAATAATTAGCACTTTTCTAGGTGTAAACTTTGTTTTGACTCACGTACTGTATAGTTCAATTTAAATGGTGATTATCAGTTTGTATCTCTATTCAAAGTAACAAAGTAGTACAAACCGTTCACCCTGGCAGTATATGGTAATCAAAGTATTAACAAAGTGTAATATAGCTGCATAAAGTAACAATATTCTAAATTCATGAATAAATTCAAACGTCAGTTTTACCTTTTCCTTTTTTTACTGAATCACCTTCCAATGTTTATTATTTTATAAATGCATGTTTTTGTATACATTCAAAAGAAACAAGTACGTCATCTAAAGTACCTAGGTTCACATGACATCATCATGTATACATCATACATGCATTATATAAATGAAGGCTTATGTATAAAGGAACCTGTGATTATCAAACTCACAATTCTCTGTGTCAAAAATTATTCGGCAATAAACTCGTAGGCCTATGCATTACATTTGTGTGCATCATTCATTTTATAAATATGGTTCCCGTTGACCTTTCACAGTTACAAACAACATACTATCATCAATCAATTTAATTCATGTTCACATAGTAAAGCACTCTCTCAACATACTATCAGTCAATTTAATTCATGTTCACATAGTAAAGCACTCTCTCAACATACTATCAGTCAATTTAATTCATGTTCACATAGTAAAGCACTCTCTCAACATACTATCAGTCAATTTAATTCATGTTCACATAGTAAAGCACTCTCTCAACATACTATCAGTCAATTTGATTCATGTTCACATAGTAAAGCACTCTCTCAACATACTATCAGTCAATTTAATTCATGTTCACATAGTAAAGCACTCTCTCAACATACTATCAGTCAATTTAATTCATGTTCACATAGTAAAGCACTCTCTCAACATACTATCAGTCAATTTAATTCATGTTCACATAGTAAAGCACTCTCTCAACATACTATCAGTCAATTTAATTCATGTTCACATAGTAAAGCACTCTCTCAACATACTATCAGTGAATTTAATTCATGTTCACATAGTAAAGCACTCTCTCAACATACTATCAGTCAATTTAATTCATGTTCACATAGTAAAGCACTCTCTCAACATACTATCAGTCAATTTAATTCATGTTCACATAGTAAAGCACTCTCTCAACATACTATCAGTCAATTTAATTCATGTTCACATAGTAAAGCACTCTCTCAACATTTGATACATGAAGTCATCGATAATTAAGTAGGGCCTCAAACTAGCATTAAGGACTTGGTGATAATGTAAAGTATGATGGTGATATCAATATCTCCTTGAATAGTGCAGTCTGCAGGGGCGGCGATTTCTTTTCATGACGGGGGGGGGGGACGAATTGCGAGGGACGAGGGAGCAGTGGCGTAATGAATGGGGGGGGGGCGGGAAAAAACCGCATCACCACACTCTTACATGTTACATGTAGGCAGCGCGAAACGTTTTTTAAATTGGGGAGGGGGTGGGGCTAAAGTATTTTCGATCAGGTTCAGGTACAGCAAAGAAAGTGGAGCGTAAATTGGCGTGGGGTCCAGGGGCGTAGCCCATGAAGCTCAGGGTGTAGGCATTTAATAACGGTCAGATGAGCATCCAGGGGGCGGAGGGAAGCTCCGGGGTTTTAGGCATTTAATTACGGTCGGATGAGCATATTTTGATACCTTATTTGTGACACTGACAGGTCACTAATTGGAGTGGGGGTAAAGGGGAACGTAGCCCCGAGAATCTAAGGGGTTTTGACATTAAATTACGGTCAGGTGAGCACCCAGGGGCCCGCCGTAGGGTCCTTGGTGGGGTCCAGGGGATAGAGCCCCCGTAAGCTCAGGGAAAAACCATGCCATTTCAGCAAGATTTTTAAATCACTGGTTCCTTAGCAAAACTATAGTATAAAAACAAGCAATATACTTTTTTCACACTTCACTTTTCTACAATATTTACTTGAACACTTTGAAAGATATTATGCGAGGGAGCGTAGCTACCGAGCAAGAAGATTTTTGCATTTTTATTTGTCTAAACGCTGCACTCTTGGGCCCTCCAGAGCCTAAAAGTTTGTGGCAGTCTTTAGTCAGTATTTGCTATACACTTTTTTTAATTTTCAGGGGGGGGGGGGACGATCCCCCCTAAAAAAAAATTGAGGGGGACGTGTCCCCCCGTCCCCCCGGATCGCCGCCCCTGGTGCCAGTCTGACAGCTGAAATTTGGCAAGACATTCGATACATCAATCGTCGAGTACTAAGGTCTTCGGATGGGACTAACGTCGTAGGATAGATTTCTTGCTTTTTTTTAACGGATTCAGTACGATGTAAATAACAAATGCGCCCTTGAGTACACGTAATACATCATTTAGATTGCGTTACTAGATGCCCTGATCAAGCCTACATTACTTGTAAAAGTTGCCCACTGCATATACATCAAACATTCTTTAATTCTTTAATGATTACGCTTATTCTTTGAGTAAAAACGCTCTGGAAAAAGCATTTCCGGGCGCTGATAATTTTGCAATCTTTCTTTCATGTTCGCAATAAAAAGAGAACACTCTATAGTCTCTGATGTAGTCCTACGTCAGGATAAGGTCACGTGTGCAAAGGCCATTCGCCTCAAGTGAGTTTTTTCTCCTCTCTTCTTCTCTTCAGGCCTATCAAAAACCCAATCATAAACCATGGACGATGAACATAATCAAAAGACGATGATGGATAATGGAGAGGATAGTGGGAACGCATCCAATGAATCCGGTAGCCGAAGAGAATCTTCATCCAGCATGGCTAGCATGAGCTCGACGGCGACTTCCAACAACGACTCCGCAATCGGTTCGAGTAAGTTCTCTCTGCAACACCCATACCCGAGATTCGTTTTAATTATATATATTCGGATAACATTTTCTTCGCCTTGCCACCACTTCATATTCGGGAATTATTTTTTTTTTTGTGTGTGCTGTTTTATAACTTATTTTGATAATAAAATTGCATTTTCTCTTTCATGATTCATTTTTATTCTTAGGCGGTCACAGCAGTGCTGGCTATCCAAACAGCGTCTCATCAAGCCGACGATCGTCCCTCTTGAGCGTACAAAGTGATGACAGTACGACAACGCTTCGTAGCGATGTGACGGCGACATCGATGAAGTCTGATCGGACTCAGACATCGGGTAAGCTTTGTGCTGTCTTTTGTGAACTAATAGGATACACAAATAAATATTTTTTTTATCTCGAGATTATCATTCTGCCTCGGAGTCCTTAATACCGATATTTCCTACCCTCCGAATTAATATCCAGAACTGGACTGCAGAACTGTATTGAATGCTAATCATCGTGATGACGGTTCAGTCTGTATTTGAAAAATAAATAGAGAAAAGGAAAAGAAAAAACACTGAATATTTAAAATCTAGGCTAATTATATTCTGCGATCAATCATTGAGTAATATTTGATGATAGTTGGATTCCTTAGTCAACATGTATTTTGATGGCCTTCTTCAATAATCCATGTTTTTTTTTTACCTGCTATCATAACGTCAATTTATCTATTCTTGACAGGACTAATTGAGGTCCAGGTCAAGGATCACAACAACAAGACGCACATCGTCAGGGTCAGACCGACGGACAAGGTCAAAGATCTCAAGGTCAAGGTCCAGGAGAAACTAAAGATCGCCCCTTCTCAACAGCGGCTTCAGTTCCAAGGCAAGAACCTCGATGATCAGTCAACTTCTAGTCTAAAATGTCTCGGACTCCATGATTCGTGCACGGTGCGTTCGCATATGCGAACGCTGGGTGGAGCCCTGTTTAGTACAACTTAGAAATTTAAGCAGATTTAAGCGAATTCGACACAAGGCGTGGCCAAAGTGGCATATCCAGTAGGCTGGAAATAGAGCCAACATAATACCACCCACCCCATAAGGCAAACAAAGAGAAAGAAAATGGAGACGACGGAGAAGAAAAAGAAGAAGAAGTAGAAGAAGTAACCATTACTTATACAGTATACACGGAGCTACCCGATACATCATACACACATCATACGGGCGAAAAAATTGAAAAAGTGCAATAACAAAAATGTATAGCAAATACTGACTAAAGACTTCAACACACTTTTAGGCTCTGGAGGTTAAAGGGTGCAGAGTAAAGACTAATACAAATGCAAAAATCATCTCGCTCCCTCGCATAATATCCTTCAAAATGTACGAGTAAATATTGTAGAAAATCTGTATTCCGTTTGTATCACCTAAGTGTGATGAGGTAGTCACTTCCGTCACCTTTGCCCCCCCCCCTTTACTATGCTCCCTCGCACCTCGCATTTCGTCCTCCCGGTAATGAAAAGAAATCGCCGCCCCTTATTACTACCGTCTTTCGAGGATGTCAGCCCCAGCTAAAAACAAATCTGGACACACTATTGCAGGGTGTGTCACCTATCGAGATTTTACTTCAAATATAATTGTTTGCCTGATGGGCAGAAAAGTTATTTCGTCTAATATTTCATACACTGATACGCTATTTTAAAAGAAGCACACTTTTCAAAATGCCAAACAAACTAAGTCGGTCTCCTGATTTATCAAAAGGAATTCATTCAAATATCATATTGAACAAATTCAGATCCATTATTCTAGAATGCGTCGAGAACTGTAAGAGAATTGCTGAAAGAAATCATGTAACAAGGCATTTTTTGGCATGTATTATGTTGTACATTCGTAATGAGCAAAGCAGTATGTCAATATTATAGACAACATTAACAGTACTCATCAGCAGATGTGATGCGCGATAATAATATGAAGATTTTTCTTTCTTCTTTGATATACAATGAACATGTTTGTACCATCAGTGGTGGATCCAGGATTCTCTTGCGGGTGGAAGGGGGAGGGGCACAAGTTCGAAAATTCTCTGCTATGAAGAAAAAAACAGTCATTCGATTTTGGGATGTTTTTTGACTGAAGTACAAAATGTAAACAAAATCAAGTAGACAAAATATTTATTTAAACAAAATTAAGAAGAAATATCAGGTGCCTTTCAAAGGTTGCCGGGGGCATATTTACTTTTGGAACTCAATGTGTACCAGATGTATGCCAGATTAGGTTTTGCTTTGTGTCCCCCCCCCCCTCCCTTTCCTCGATCCACCAATGTTATTTTTAGATCATGTCTTTACCGTTATGTGCAATATTATTGGGAATTCCACCCAACCACAATGAGAAACTAGTAGTCGGCTAAAAGAGCTTAGGCTCTTATCAAAAGCAAATATGATTTGAAATACAAAAAACACACATACAAACTGCACGACAACATCAACAACTGCGAAACTCTAAATCTTTGTATCATGAATAATTTACCCCTAATCGTTTATATCATATAGCTATAATGTTATCAGTGTATATAAGATGAATTGATATACTATCACAATGCAGTGCATGCATATAAACAGTTGTGTGACGTCAAATCTTTCATGAGCTAAGTTACAACTTGTGCAGCTTGATGAAATGATTTCGTTTGGCTTTTATCCCTTTTCGTTTCTTTAAAATGTAACAATATAAAATATGAATGCTTTGGCGATAAACAAATGGTTTGCAGGGATATATTTCTTTCAATAAACAGAGGTTTTGTAGAAGATACGAATAATTTCTTTACGATTGTATGGTTTTGTCTGACGTTAGTCTTGCAAAGTTTTCACAATCTTATTTGTCTTTATATATTATTCCACTTACATTAGCCTTTTTCCTCTTAATTCTGATTTTATCTCCTTTCATAAAAAGAGGCATTATGTGTTTTGACAGTAATTGTACAAGTTCCTATTTGTTTGAAGAAAAAATATTAATCAGGCTTATTGAATTTTGCTTGTGATTACCCAAAATATGAATAATCGCCTGTGGGGTAGTAACTACATAGTTTTTGGGGAAGAAAAAAAATTGTGAGGTGTTGGAACTTGAATAAACGTATTATTGTCGATTAATATGCAAACAAATTATTGTTCAAATCAAAAGTATATTATATTCTTACTAATGTGTATGTGTAACATAGATATTTTTTTTCGTATTCATCTCATTCTTCAAAGTTTGTCTAACTCTTTGTTTACTGATGAGTAAATAAATGTTTACATAAACAATTTTCGTGGACATTTTGTAAAAAGTCTTTTGTTTGCTGTTAAATTATTCGTTTACAAAACATTTATTTGTATGCTATAACACGATTCCGAAGAGTTTAGTAAAAAATCAGCCAGGCTTAATCCGAGGCAATGTCAGTAGGCTCGTGCGTCACCTTTGTGGAATAGT
Organism: Strongylocentrotus droebachiensis; assembly: GCA_035222895.1. Taxonomy (NCBI): domain Eukaryota; kingdom Metazoa; phylum Echinodermata; class Echinoidea; order Camarodonta; family Strongylocentrotidae; genus Strongylocentrotus; species Strongylocentrotus droebachiensis. Next base: position 36,802 of record JAVYIG010002832.1, on the reverse strand, counting down.
GACATTATCCTGGCTCATGAATAGTGTATAGCACGTCTTTTAGCTTTCATAGGTGTATAATAAAATGAAGAAGTATTGATCTTTCTAGCTTTCGGCAACCCTCATGATCCCTTGTATTACATATTCACTATGTTGGAATGAAGGTTAAACAAATATTACAAGATGAAAAGACAATTTGCCTTAACGATTCCAGTCGTACTTGTTGATATACACTGCCATCGGGTAATGACAAAATCATAGTGATAATCTATTTGACTTATACAAAACAGACACGAGAGAATCTACAGAGTTCAAATTTCCTGTATAGATTACTATAAAAAACCTGGGTTATTAAAAAAGAAGGCGAAGGGGGTGAGGGGGGCGGTTGATCAGTCAATCCTACTCCTTATTATGAAGCTAAAATAGCTTACTAATATTTGTATGATCCGCATGACATTTGTTAATAATTTGTTATATAATGTACGACAAATATTTCAAGCTACATTGTCACTCTTCTCCCATTCCTGTAGGACCAAATTTAATCAGTAAGAATGAACACTTAGATAATTAACTGTGTAATGGTCAATCATCATGACAACGCCACATTACGTAATCAGAACATGATTTCTTTATTACATTAACACATTTTCAAATAACAGACGTTTGCAGGAGAAGAAAAAAAATCTAGAGGTGTTAATTAACTTTAACTTCTATATAAGAACGAAAAAAGCACTATCTGGAAAACATTCCGACTGGGCTGGAACTCGGCGGGGATTTGTCACTGGTTTCAAGCGCATTAGATTATTCGAAAATGATTAAAATAGTTTTGATGGTTGCTTGACCCTTAGTTTACATACAGTATATCTGGATATTTTATGATGGTGATGCTTTTTTGGTATACCTGACTGCTAAGAAAACATATGTGTGGGGTTAAAAAATTAGCAACCGGACGACCGACGACTTTAGGTCCTCTCTGAGGGACCTGGTAGTGAGGATTAATGCCTTACCAAAGGGCACTAGCACATCGCCTTGGTTTCGAACCCGGGTCACCGGATTACGAGACCACTGCTCTACTGACTGAGCTATCGCGCCTCCTCAAAAAAACAAAACGTTGCGTTGGCCGGGAGTCGAACCCGGGTCAATTGCTTGGAAGGCAACTATGCTAACCGCTATACCACCAACGCTTCATAGAGACCAAGATAATTTTAAGGTTATTAATTAATACGGTTCCCTTTTTTAAACTTTTTTTCAAGTCCGTCTTAAAGATTATATGTCCCTTTTGCAGCCAAAATAAAATCTGTAGAACTTTGCAGGAATTATGAATATGTCATGTATGTATTCTGTGAAATTTAAACGTTAGCAGTGTCCTGATATTCAAATTATGCAAGGAAACCCGTTTACTTGCTAGACTTCACTGTCAGACACTATTGAGTGAATGACTGTTTTGTTTTCTTCTTTGGTAATAAAATATCATAAAACGTACGACCATTCGGTATAATGGTCTGAACATCGAGATTATTACTTACTGGCTCTATAGCTACTAAGACATTTTAAAGCCCCCCTTTTTTAGGGAAGTTCTAAATTAGTATTATCTTTCAAATGCCGTTGGAATTTAATCTTTTCATTTTTTTGGCCTGCGAATGGGACATACTGTAGTACCTTTAAAGCTCCACTGTCCTACTTGTAGCTACTTGCTCCCTCTATATAGAAAACTCCCCCAATCGGTGCCTGTTGGTCCCCCATGACCCTCTTTTTCTTATGTTAGTTGAGAGCTGAGTTAATGAGATAGCCACCTGTCAGTGACCTCGCTGTGTGGTCTAATCCCTTCTGGCCCAGTAGTATTGACGGTCTTTAAGTCCTCTCCGAGTGAATTGGTACGTTGGTATAATGAGTATTAATACCTTACCAAAGGGCGCTACTGATGTACCATTGATATTGCCTTACTATAGCATAGGTTGATTTTTCGAAAGTAGTTGTGGTCGTGTTGTATGTGGCATTCTCCTGGTTTCCTTTATTTCATGAATAGTGTAGTTTTCACAGGAGTATATTAAAATGAAGAAGTGTTTGATCTTTCTAGCTTTTGGCAACCCTCGTGATCCCTTGTATTACATATTCACTATGTTGGAATTAAGGTTAAACAAATATTAGAAGATGAAAAGACATTTTACCTAAACTATTCCAGACGTACTTGTTGATATACACTGCCATCGGGTAATGTCAAAATCATAGTGATAATCTATTTGACTTATACAAAACAGAGTTTAAATTTCCTGTACTATACAATAACCTGGGTTATTAAAATAGAAGGCGAAGGGACCGGTGAGGGGTTGATCAGTGACTGTCATTCCCACTCCTTAATATGAAGCTAAAGTAGCTTACTCATATTTTTATGATCCGCATGACATTTATTAGCCAGGGTAATAATCGGGAGCGCCAGGAGGGTCACATCTGACTGACATGAGCGCTATACAAGAACCCATTATCATTATTATTATTATTAATAATTTGTTATATATAAGGTACTACCAATATTTCAAGATACATTGTCCCTCTGTCCCCATCTCTGTAGTACTATATTTACTCAGTAATAATGTACTTTAAGATAATAAAGCTTTTTTTTTTCTTCTTCAGCATGAATGATTTGCCGTGTTATATTCCCAATCGTGCCCCTCCACCCCCTGCCTGTGTCACATTTACCCTTCTTCTGTGTCCCTCAGGGCTACCACCCCCTCCTTTCACGCTCTCTCTCTTTCTCTCTCTCTCTCTCTCTCTCTTATCCCTCTTTGTCACCCTCTATTTAGTTCTCACTCCACCTATTCACATCCTACTCCCTCTTTACACCCTCTCTTATCAACTCGGGCCGTCGGGGTTATCTAGATGAAAAATAAACATTGCGCAATATAAATTTACAACCATGTAACTGTACAGATATTACACACTACGTAATGCGCACATGCTGTCTGCTCATCAGTGGGTATTCCCCGTTCCATTACGTCATTACGTCATTCTAGCACATTCGGCAGATCGCATTCTCGGTGTCAAGGCTCTACTCCGTCATCAGTAGTGCCGAGTATTTCTTTCAGAACAGACGCATTCGAAAGAAGACAACCAAATTTTAGCAGCGACCTTCGTATTACTTTTCTTCAGCTGTAAGTATATCAAATTCCTTTTATTAAATTTATATATATTTGGTTATGTGAGGAAAGCACAGAACACTTCCTTTTTTCTCAATTGTTTACGCTATGTTAAGTAAAATATGTCACTTAAAGATAACCCTCGTAAAATCATATGCTTTTGTAAATATCTTACGTTTATTCAGATATCCTAATTTGTATACAAACGTATTAACTGGGACCTACATAATACAAGCTTTGTTTTTAGTAGATCCCCCACTTTATTTAGCTTTTTTCAATGTACACTGTTGGTCATAAAGGTGGAATAATTATTTTTACCACAATTTATGGAATGATTTTGACAATGATTTATTCATAATAGATCTAAATAATTATAGTAAACATTCTCAGATTTTATTGAACAATAATTTGCGAGTGTTTGTTTTTCGTGACTGCTAAAGCAGGTGTGTGTGTTACTATGCTATTAACTAGGGGGCCTACGTCCTCAAGTCATAACTGACAGCAATGAGGATTAATGCCTCACAAAAGGGCACTAATATAGCTGATCAACACGGTTTTTGATCTGGGGCCTCACAGTAACAAGGCCATTGCTTAGCCACTGAATCTTGACTGTACGCAGCGGGTGCTAGGGTACGTCGCCGCCCCACAAATACACAAAATCAAAGAAAATGCAATAAATTATCGATAATTCATTGCATTTCCCCCCGGTCCCCAACAGGAAAAGTTCCTCTGTAGGGCCATGCATTATGGTTCAAGGCATGCCCACATAAAGGATTTGTTATCTATTCTATTACGATTTGGTTTAAATGACAGTAAATGACAGAGTCGAATGACTATAATTATGCTACATGTTTCGCGGAAAATCACTCTTATCATAATTCAATTAGGATACATAAACAAATAATTATGTATAGTCAATTAATTATGTATAGTCAAGGAATATGATATATATATATATATATATATATATATATATATATATATATATATAGTGACATTCGAAAGTTGGTTATCGGTTTGTATCTCTATTCAAAGTGTTATACAAAGTATTACGAATCGTTCACTCTGGCAGTATATGGCAATCAAAGCATAATAATGTAATATAGCTGCATAAAGTAAATAAATTCAAACGTCAGTTTTACCTTTTCCTGTTTTACTGAATCACCTTCCAATGTATCTTATTTTATAAATGCATGTTTTTGTATAAATTCCAAAGAAAATGGTGATGGTGATATATTAATATCATATTTTACATTGTCACCAAGCCCTTAAAGAGAAGGTTGAGTTCTGGGAAGAGGTGACAAATAATTTGTGAGCGTTATCATTGTTATTATGCAAGGGTGGAAGAAACTCAGATTAAACATGTTCCCTGAAAAGCATGGCTCTTCAAATGCCTTCATATTCTAAATATGACATGAAACATCGTAAAAATCGGGGGTAGGTTTTTTTCGCCATGTGCTCGTGTAGTCCCATATACATCATCCTGTGTACAGTGCTTGTAACTTTGCCAAGATTTGGCCACATTTCTTATCATTTTGATGAATCCAGAACCTTGCAATACACACGAATACTTATATACTAGATGATCAACCTTTTATGATAGATTCCACACCGTTTCTTTCACAATGCAATCACATGACCAGAACTCAACTTTATCTTTAAGGCTACCTCATACTACTGACCCTAGCTAAATACAAATTTGGACTAACACTTACCGTTATCTCTAAAACTTCAATGCAGGGCACCTGTGGTAACCTTTGTCGATGTAGAGTGAGGCTCTGACCTGGATATTCTTCCCACAATCCTTTCATATTAAACTGTGTCTATCAAAAAACTAAATTATTGGATCCATTTTCTCTCCTCTCTCATACCAAAAAGCTGCAAAAACTAAGCTGATTGCCTGCTAAAAAAAACCCACGTCCTTCGTGTATCAAAATTATGTGCAGTGCAGAATACCTCGTGCATGGTGCGGTTCGAAATTATGCAAGTAAATTTGCATGGCTCGCAGTCAAACCGCTGAACCAAGACATGAAACATGCGAATCAATACAAAAACACCACGTTGCGGTCATAGATCATGGGAAAACTATACTTAGGCTCGATCAAAAATAAATATTCATGTTTTAACAATGACGGTATCCTTAAAACACTAACAATATGTTTGATTATAAACTTTACACTTACATAGTGACAGCATGTATATAGATGTGATCTTTGAAGAGTGCCATCTGACGGCTGAAATTTGGCAAGGCATTCGATGCATCAATCGTCGAGTACTAAGTAATTTTCTCCTCTCTTCTTCTCTTCAGGCCTATATATCACGAGCCAAATCATACACCATGGACAATGAAAATGATCAAACGACAGAAGCGATGATGGATATTGACGGAGAAGAGGAGGACAGTGGGATCGCATCCAATGAATCCGACAGCAGAAGAGATTCTTTATCCAGCATGGCTAGCATGAGGTCGTCAGCGACTTCCAGCAACGACTCCGCAATCGGCTCCATGTCCGATCGCCGTAGCTCCACTAGCTCGAATGTCAGTTCGATGTCGGGCAGGAGTGACCTATCCCGTTCATCTCGTTCGAGTAAGTTCTCTCTCCCTCTCTCTCTCCGAAAATACTCTATTCCCATTCATCACAGTCAGTACTGCATTTTATTTACCAATTAAAAAACATTAAAGAGAAGGTTGAGTTCTGGGAAGAGGTGAACATTAGTTTGTGAGCGTTATCATTGTTATAATGCAAGTGTGGAAGAACATAAGATAAAAATTAGTTTTAATTGTATATATTCGGATAGCCTTTTCTTCGCCTTGCCACCACTTCATATTCGGGAAGTAAAATGTTTTTTGCGCGCTGTTTTATAACTTATTTTGATAGTAAAATTGCATTTTCTCTTTCATGATTCATTTTTATTCTCAGGCGGTCACAGCAGTGCTGGCTATCCAGACAGCGTCTCGTCAAGCCGGCGATCGTCTCTCTCGAGCGTACAAAGTGACGACAGTACGACCACGCTTCGTAGCGATGTGACGGCGACATCGATGAAGTCTGAACGGACTCGGACATCGGGTAAGCTTTGTGCTGTCTTTTGTGAAGTAATAGGATACACAAATAAATACTTTTTATCTCGAGATTATCATTCTACCTCGGAGTCCGTAATACCATTAATTAATATTCAGCAGAACTGGATTGCAGAACTGTATTGAATGTTAATCATCGTGATGACGGCTCAGTCTATGTTTTTAAAAAGACGAGAAAAGGAAAAGAAAAATACTGAACATTTATAAATCTAGGCTAATTATATTCCGCAATCAATTTTGAAGTTAGTTGGATTCCTCGGTCAACATGTATTTTGATGGCCTTCTTAACCATCATGGGCATGGCTTGTTCTTACCTGCTACCATGTCAATTAATATATTCTTGGCAGGCCTGTCGGATCAACTTACGAATCCAGATGGTTTCCAACTTCAATCGTAAATACATGTGTCCCTTTTCATTTATTCCAACATTTATTATCTCTTTTCTTAAAGGTTATACAAAAGTCGGCACTCACATCCCAACTACGAACACCCAGCCCACAACAGGACTAATACAGATCCAGGTCGTGGATTCTGCCGGCAAGACGCACATCGTGAGAGTCAGACCGACGGACAAGGTCAAAGATCTCAAGGTCAAGATCCAGGAGAAACTGAAGATCGCCCCTTCTCAGCAGCGGCTTCAGTTCCAAAGCAAGACCCTCGATGATGAGTCGACTTCTAGTCTAAAATGTCTGGGACTCCAAAATTTGAGCACGGTGCATGTGCATGGTCGACTGCAGGGTGGTGCAGCTTAGAAATTAAAGATTGTGAGACGAATTTGACACAAGGCGTAGCCAAAGTGGCATATCCAGCAGGGAATAGACCCGACATATACCACACCACACCATAAGGCAAAATAAGAGAAAAAAAAACGTAGACGGAGGACAGGAAAAAGAAGAAGAAACCACTTCTTATACATCACGCGGAGCTGCCCGATACATCATACTCCCGTCTTTCGAGGATGACGCCCCCAGTTGAAAAAAAAAAAATATGGACACGCAATTGTAGGTCTGTTAGCATTATTTGTAAACCCATGGAAGTTGGAACCAATCTTATATCATGTCGACAAGTCTATACAAGTGAGGACCAGCTTTGTTTGCATGATTAGCAAACTCACCTGTGGAGAACTTGTCGATAAGAAGACTCGTCAGACGACCCCTCCTGTCTATACTGCATGACCTTATTTACTATAGCTGCCTTCTTAAAGATAAAGTTGAGTTCTAGTCATGCGATTGCATTGTGAAAGGAAAGGTGTGGAATGGATCAAAAAGTTGATCATGTAGCATGTAAGTATTGGTGTGTACTGCAAGGTTCTGAGGTCATCAAAATCATAATAAATTTGGCCCAGTCTTGGTAACAAGCACTGTACACAGAAAGATGGATATGGGACTATACACAAATGGTGTCGGGCCTACTAACCTTGATTTCCTTATCTTTCTATGCTATACATGTTCTACCAAAACTGTTTGGTAAATGACATTCATTTGTAATCTTGAACATTCAGTGTAAGTTTCGTTTGATTCTGTCTGAATTCATTTTTTTTTTAACCAGAACTCAAATTTATCTTTAACCCGACATGTTTCCATCGCATTACTGCAACACTTATACTCATAATATTCGTTTTGAATTTCATTTGAACTTTTGTTGTTTCAAAGTATGGTTTTCCTGATGGACAAACAATTATTTTACTCATTACATCATGGACTGATACGCTATTTTAAAAGAAGCACACTTTTCAAAATGCCAAACATACTAAGAACTCTTATGGTCATTGATTTGTCAAAGGAATTCGTTCAAATATCATTTTGAACAAATTCAGACCCATTATTTTAGAATTCGTCGAGAACTGCAAGAGAATTGCTGAACGAAATCATTTCACAAGGCCTTTTATGGCATGTATTATGTTGTACATACGTTCAAAACAAGTTCGAAACTTCATTGCTATGAAAAAACCTAGTCATTACGATTATGGGATCGGTTTATGACTCAAGTACAAAATGTAAACAAAATCAAATAAACAAAATATTTATTTTAGAAAAATTAAGAAGAAGTATCACATATTCAGGTGCCTTTCAAAGGTTGCCGGGAGCATATTTACTTTTGGAACTCAATGTGTACCAGATGTATGCCATATTAGCTTTTGCTTCGTGTCTGCCCCACCCCTCTCCCTTTCCTCGATCCACCAATGTTATTTTTAGATCATATGTTTACCGTTATGTGCAATGTAGTGTGTGGGGAATTCCACCCAACCACAATGAGAAACTAGTGGTCTTCCGCATATGGTGCGATTGATTATTTTTGTGTGGAAGATACTATAATGAATTTCAGTCTGTTACTATGGTATACAGCTATACATGAATCCTTCTTATAAAATGCAGTATTTTGTTTTTTAGACTAACCCCTGAATTTCATATTATCTGTTTTAAATGTAATTCTATTTTAGATCATGATTGTGTTCACATGCATAATATTATGTATGGGGAATTCCACGCAAACACAATAACAAAATAAAAGTATTCAGCGTGTGGTGCGATTAAAGAGATTTTTTTTTAAAGGCAGTGGTTACAGGTAAATATGTAATGATGAAACATCGCATACTCTATCTAAAGCTTTTCAGTAATGCAACTTGTGATTAATAAACTGCTTAATTTCGCTAGCAAGGCTGATAATAGTAATAACAATACTAATTTAACACATGTTAAAAAACGAATGTAAAACAGACTAGGATGAAAAGATGCATTGTTAGAATGTTCCTGAAAATGAATTGCTTCATGTCTATAATGTACACGATAGGGGAGAAAGAGGTGAAATTAATTTTTTCACTTGTCAATCAATGATTATGAAATTCTTGTATTCTGTTTTGTTATATGATATATATATCGAGAACCCGATGGAATACCATCCGTGTAATAAATGAAGCTTTGAAAGAGTAATGCTGTGTAGTTTGGTAGTACTCGGAAGAAGTGACAAGTGTTATGAAATGTTATATAATTATGTATTGCTTGGATTATCTAAATGGTAGATTTGTAAGTGTAAGTGAGTGAATGAGTGAGTGAGTGAGTTAGTGAGTGGGTGAGTGAGAGGGTGGGTGAGTGAGTTAGTGAGTAAGTAGGTGACTGACTGACTGAGTGAGTGAGATGCTAGTTGAATTATTGATACATACATCAATAAACTCATATATACACACCGCAAAAAAAGAAAGCGGACAGTATTTATAGCTAAGAATTTCAAATAAACATTTAATGTAAACTTAACTTTCGTATACTTATGAAAATAAACAAAAATTTATCCCCTTTAAAGGTAATATGCCCCATTTGCAGGCCAAATAAAAGGTTAAATTCCAACGGCATTTGAAAGATAATACTAATTTAGAACTTCCCTAAAAAAATGGGGCTTGAAAATGTCTTTAAGTGGGAAAATAACGACTATTAGTTGTCGAATCGACTTAAGAGCTATAGAGCCAGTAAGTAATAGTCTGATTTTCAGACCATTGTACCGAATGGTCGTACGTTTTATGCTGCGCAAAGATTCGATCAGTTTAATTTTGGCCATTACAAAAAGTGGGTTATTGATGTTGACAAATGCTCATGTACCCTTTACAGCTCATTTTAAGTATGTTATTACCAAAGAAGAAAAAAGCCACCAGTCAGTCACTCAATAGTGTCTGACAGTGAAGTCTAGCAAGTAAACGGGTTCCTTGCATAATTCGAATATGAAGACACTGCTAACGTTTAAATTTCACATAGGACATACATGATAATATTCATAATTCCTGCAAAGTTCTACAGAATTTGAGGTTGGCTGCAAAAGGGACATAGTACCTCTTAAGATGGTATGCAATAAGAAACATTCCATTCATGCATGGATGGGCATACCATTTAACAATTAATGAGTTTCTGAGAGTCGGAAAATAGCAAACAATGGGCCATCTGGGCATTCAAGTGTTGATGATATCCTGAGGTAGCAGTTGACATCCAGAGATCAATCCTTCTCGATTGTTTCTCATTCTTTGTTTCCGTTGTTGAACAAGAATGTCTCACAGATCCACATGCTCATTAATATTTGAATTTCTACTTGCTCTATAGTTTTGCTATTCTCATAGTCCGGTCATCCAACGTTGAAATGAATGTGCACTTCCTAACGTGAACGTTAAAAACTTAATTAATCTTTATTGAAATTGGTAGAGTACTATTTTTGTTGTGGTTTATATTTGGTGCAGGGTTGTATATATTTTATTCATGTTTTATATGAAAATTTTGAACAATAAAAAAAATGTCCACTTTCTTTATTTGCTGAGAATAGTTGATGAAACACGATGGCCAAGACAAAAAAATCAAACGAATGGCAATTTTAATACGCCAGTACCCCCGGCCCCCCCCCCCCCCCCCCCCCACTCAGGTTTCAAAATGACCGCATGCGTGTTGCCAAAATGTCCTTTTCGTAACAAAAGAAAAAGGTCGAGCCGTATTGACTTTACACACCGGACTTTTGCTGAAAGGGGGGGGGGGGGGGTGCGGAAAAAGGCTCGTATACAAAAGAAAAAGGTCGAGCCGTATTGACTTTACACACCGGACTTTTGCTGAAAAGGGGGGGTCGGTTGGAACACGCATATGCGTACCCTAAATAACACTGAGTGGGGGGGGGGCCGGGCCGCGACTTTACGTTTTACACTGTAGTTCCGTCATTTTCACGATAAGTGAGTAAAACCGGGCGTTATATTTCATTAATGGTTGATTTATGTCATAATCTGCCATGGAAGACATTACGCAAACAACGCTTCCTGATCCATTGCAGGAATGTAAATGAAAAATTTAAAATAAAAAAACGTTTTATCATACGTCTCACAGATAGTAGATAGATGTAGACTAGTCCCACATGTGGATTTTTTTGTAGTTTAACTGTACTATAGTGTAAGACGATGAAATCACCCAAGAAATCTCCAAAGAAAGTGGAGGGATCAACCAAGAGAGAGAGAGAGAGAGATGATGTTGGCTGCTGCTGATGATGATCAAGTTCAGGCAATAAATAATTGTGGCCGTTTGGGAGCCTATTTCAACCTTTGAATCAATTCGTAACTTCCCCACGCAGCTTGGATTACAGGCGCACGCCACAACGCCCAGTTGTACATGTAGTCTTTGCTGCAGCCCGGTTTTACTCACTTATCGTGAAAATGACGGAACTACAGTGTAAAACGTAAAGTCGCGGCCGGGCCAGTACCATGAATATGTTGCCTGTAGAAGTCATGTTTGGATTACATAATTCGTCTTTATCATAAACAATGAACCAACAAGAAATAAAGCAAAACTGCAACGTTGACATAATGTGAGCATACATGCCGTATATCAGTCTTATTTCTTGAAATAATTTAAGAAAAAAAAAAAAATCCCTTTTATTGATTGTTAACCCATTGAAGTGGGGAATGTAGAACACAACGAAACAATAATCATGTTTTGAATCTTTCTTTTCCATGGGGAATACCATGTTTACCTTTCATTGTGATCAAGCAAAATAATAAATATGATAAGGGATTTGATTTATTTACTCTACGAGATTTTAGAATGATGATTTCGTTTCAGTGGCAAACATCTCACCCCCTCTCTCTCTCTCTCTCTCCCTCTCTCTCTCTCTCTCTCTCTCTCTCTCTCTCGTTCGCTTTCTTATCTTTTACCGTGTGCAACCTGCTGCATTAATACACACAGAGAATTTTCTTTATTCCTTTTGTTTCTGGGGAATTTCCACTCCTATATTTATAACACCGTTTTCCCTTACCTCGCATAAACAAGGCATAGATAGAATTACATGCTAAGTCACCGATTTTCTTTTTGTATTGATTTTTTAAGCGGAAATAAATTTGGTTTTTCAAATTTAGCAGTATCAGGTTGTTCCAACCTTTCGAAGACAATATGAAATCATGTTTAATTATTTTAATAAATCAGAATAAATCAGTACTTACACAGAAAAATAAAAGCAAAAAGCAACAAGCTCAAAAGAGGAGAAAAACAAACAAATACATGTTTTTCTGTAGCAGCCGTTTAGAATTGGGCCTATGATTAGATGAGACACAAGCCTATATACAAATCATATTCAATTTCGATTTGAGGTACAATGTACGTAGGTGCATTTCGACAGGTAACAAAATGATGATAATACTATGATTTTATTGTTGAATGACTGTATTAATACACCAGTTGGCTATATGTCCTTTTTTGGAGGGGGGGGGGGGGGGGGGGGGGTATGAACTTCAGGAGAGGAAGCAAGAACTTAAGTCAGGTATTTTTGAATGATGATAAAAACATACAATACAGACCAGTTTTGGAAACGCCCCCCTCTCAAAAAATGGAATGGAAGCTCTTATTACCAATCATGTGCAAGACTATGTTTTGACTAATACGTGATGATACAAATTTTGCCGGGACACCGCCTACTAATTGATATATTTGGTTAATTATCATATCGATCCGGCCTGGATAGATATCGCGAATGCACTTCAACATTGAACATTTGGGCATATATTTCTGCTTTTTTTTGCGAATTTATCTTGAAGTATTGCCATTTAAACCTCTGAAGGCAATATTTAAACAATATTGAATAGATACTTTGCACCCGAAACCCTTGAACCGCAATTTTACCACTACCGGTCTATACCTTTAAATTTACAACCAAATAATTCACCGGTAAAGGTATATGGGAATAACAATTATTTCTTAAATCAATTATCTGTGAAATTAGCTGATGAAAGGACATTGTTCTATTCTTTTACTGGTCTCTTCATGTTTGATAATGTTTGAATAAAAACTCTAGGTATGCGTCATTTGGACTGCAATCATGGCAGCCAGCTAAAGCTAAGGCTTGTCTGCGCCAATGTCTCAAATTACAGGCTATGACGTAATGCAAGGGTTTTCCCCCCACTATCGCTGCCACAGCTGTGGATTCAGATCACGATAAAACCGGTGAAAACTGGTTTTGGGTCGAAATCAAACATATGGAGAAGATGAATGGGGAGAGCAATGTCGTATAGAGAACGATGATGGGAGTAAGATTGGAGCGATTGAAAATAAAAGAGGAAATACATGAAGCAGTATTAAAACCTTTTCAATGGTCAAGACAAGGCAATTTTGACACAACATGGAAGTTGGAACATACATCGGGCTTGATTCTATACGTGTCCAGAAAACATACTCATGGCCTACTAGTTAGCTAAATTATAAACCTCGACATAATACTCTCAAAACGATATTATGCGGGGTACACCCACAGTATAATCATTCTTGACATTTGACGTCCTGGTATAATCGTGTTTTTTTTTGTGGGGGGGGGGGGGGTCACCTCAGAGAGCACTATGGGATTTTCGTGAAAAAAAATGAACAGGCCTAACGGGGAAGAACCTTAGCGAGTACAGGGAGGTCCCTGGGAATATTACAATAGGGGTAAACCTCAGCCCCCCCCCCCTCATGACAATCATAGCTCCACTCCTGTATTCTCAATAATTGTACAGGCATTCATAAACTGTAGCCTCATAATAGTGCAACGAGTGTCTGCACGATAAGACTATGTAATGAACTCGTTGAGGGTTCAATGTTTCATTGCGTCATGTCTGCTCGGCTGCACCGGGAATTGCGCAATCCACTTGCGATGTTTACAAACACGACCATCGATTGCAACATAGTTTTGCACATTTTTAGATTTAACTGTTTGTTGAGATTCGGGTTTCAGGAAATGTTTAATTTGAACAATAGAAAGAAGTAATCTTCTCTAGGTTGTTTATGTTCATGAGTTGAATTTCATAGCTGGTAATACAATCATGCTCCGTTTCGTTACACATGAAAGACAATTATATCTATATTTTCTAATAGTTTATGATGTTAAAAAACTACGAAGAATGGATTATAGCATAATGTTTATGGTGGGGCATTTTTATTCGACATTCGTCAGGATCTTCTCTATATATCGTTTCGCTAAACATCCCTGCTTTCCATTCTTTCTACTCTCATTCTTACACTTGCCATTTTGTCCACATCTGAAATAAAATTACCAAAAAAGAAAGAAAAGTGTTATAATATTTTATCAATACTTTCCAAAAACGTTTGGATTATTTTCGCCCCCTGCCTTCATCCCACATTGCGTACTAAAAAAAAAAATTTGAAACAAAGCAGAGGACTGTGAGACATGCCATACAGGCTGGCAAAGCGTGCATGTTTTTGAAGGGTTGGTTCTGTAAATATGGGGGTGGGGAGCAGCGCCGCAGAACCGGGTTATATTTTAGGGAAGGGAATCAGCCCCCCCCCCCTCTCTCTCTCTCTCTCTCTCTATATATATACATATATATTATCTATATAGATGTATCTCCTTTCTCCTCTCTCACTCTTTTTCTCTCTTTCTCTTTATTTATCTCTTCCCCTTTACTTTTTTTTAATGTTACCCCCCTCTCTCTCTCTCCTCTTCATCACTCATTGGTGTTTCTATTAAAATATCTTTATACACTGTTAAAACAAGTATTAAAAAAATGCGGGTTAAAAAATTGTTGATTAAAAAACGCTCAACAATGGTTAAAAATGTAGTGTTGATTAAAATTTACTTTTAATCTTGCGTTGGTTAAAAACAGTGTTGATCAAAATTATTCCTTTTAACCAGTGGCGTAATGAGCAAAAACGTTTGGGGGGGCTGACAAAAAAAAAAATCCGCATCACCCCACTCTATAATGCAGGCCCCGCTGAACGTTTCGCAAAGTGGGGTCTAGGGGCGGAGCCCCCGAAGCTCAAGGGGTATGGGCATCAGTGGCGGATCCAGGAATTTCTTACCGGGGGGGGGGGCACAAAATGGCATGGGGTCAAATATATGTAAAACGATGAAGTGACAGATCGAGGCTTTAGCGGCGAGAGAGCGGAGCGACCAAGCGGGGTGGGTTCTGGCCCCCTCCTAGAGTAAGAAGCATTTGCAATTTTAGAACCAAATTAGACGCATTTCAGGCACTTCCTGGAGTAATATGACGTAAAATTACTTTCTCCTACCCCTCCCAAGAGTAGGAATCTTTAGCAATTTGAGAACCACATTTTGCGCATTAATGTCCACCGGCACTTCCTGAAAAAACGAGGCCTTCTGATTGGTTAGAAGTTAGAGAAAAGTGATCTGTCAAGATGGGAGACGTTGTATATGCTTTGATGCTGCACAATGCACAAAGACGGTGATCCGGTACTTCATCAGTAGTACTTGTAAAAATTATCTCGAGTGTATAAACTGTGTCGTTATCAGGGGCATCGCTAAATCTTTTTCAGTGGGGGAGTGGGGAGGGTGTAGAGGCCACCGATTACCGACAAAACGAGCAACCAATTACCGACAAATATATTAATGCCAATGTCCAAACTACAAATTTAACCCTATATAAACCCGGGGCCAGGAACTAAGTTATTTTTCAGTTCCCCCCTTCCAGCGCGAAGCGCGAAAACTTTGACACTTCATTAAATTATTAAAGAAAGAAGACGATACGTTGTACCGTTCTCGACTCGTAATTCTTGTTTCGCTCCTCCCGCGGAAGCTATGACGTTTCATTTAATTATTAGAGAAAGAAGACGATTCATTGTACCGGTCCCGACTCTTAATCATCTTCTGGATCCAGCCCCCCCCCCCCCCCCTAACCCTCCCTCCCGCGCGCGTTATTTTTTTATGCGGCACAGATTGGGGCTTTTTTTAAAAAGGGGTCTTGATTTACAGACTAATAGTGGTCGTGTGCGTACTAGACAGTAGTAGAGGTCTGTCCACTACCGTATAGAAAATCATTACATCAACAATTAAAATGAAATTGGAAATCTGAAGAGGAGGCAACACGTCAAAAAGGAGAACATCACAATAATTAGTCAATAAAACTTAACTAACTTAAACGAAGAGGAATGTTATCTTATTAACACATAGTTCGCGATGGATATTCAAACTTCTTCGCAGCGCTACGAACATGACTAGTCTTACGTACGTGCAGACACTATTCAGAAGGGAAAGAACGTACTTCCCATAGACTCAACACGCGCCATGCCCCCAATCTGTGCCGCATAAAAAAATAACGCCTCCCGCGCAAAGCGCGGAAGATTCGAAGTTTTAATAAATTATTACTCTTAAACCTTGTCTATATTCATTTTCGCCCATTCCGCGCAAAGCGCGGAAGCTTTCACGTTTTATTAAATTATTACTCTTAATCCTTGTCTGAATTCATTTTCGCCCATCTCGCACGAAGCGCGGAAGCTTTCACGTTTCAATAAATTATTACTCTTAATCCTTGTCTGAATTCTTTTTCGCCCATCCCGCGCAAAGCGCGGAAGCTTTTACGTTTTATTAAATTATTAGAGAAAGAAGACGATTTGTTGTATCATGTTCTTGTCTAAATTCAGTTCCCCCCCCCCCTCCCGCGCAAAGCGCGGAAGCTTTGACGATTCATGTTATTACTCTTAATCCTTGTCTGAATTCATTTTCGCCCATCTCGCGCGAAGCGCGGAAGCTTTGACGTTTCAATAAATTATTACTCTTAATCCTTGTCTGAATTCTTTTTCGCCCATCCCGCGCAAAGCGCGGAAACTTTCACGTTTTATTAAATTATTAGAGAAATTAGAAGACGATTCATGTTATTACTCTCAATCCTTGTCTGAATTCATTTTCGCCCATCTCGTGCGAAGCGCGGAGGCTTTTACGTTTCAATAAATTATTACTCTTAATCCTTGTCTGAATTCTTTTCCGCCCCCTCCCGCGCAAAGCGCGGAAGCCTTCACGTTTTATTAAATTATTAGAGAAATTAGAAGACGATTCATGTTATTACTCTCAATCCTTGTCTGAATTCATTTTCGCCCATCTCGCGCGAAGCGCGGAGGCTTTGACGTTTCAATAAATTATTACTCTTAATCCTTGTCTGAATTCTTTTTCGCCCCCTCCCGCGCAAAGCGCGGAAGCTTTCACGTTTTATTAAATTATTAGAGAAATTAGAAGACGATTCATGTTATTACTCTCAATCCTTGTCTGAATTCATTTTCGCCCATCTCGCGCGAAGCGCGGAGGCTTTGACGTTTCAATAAATTATTACTCTTAATCCTTGTCAGAATTCTTTTTCGCCCATCCCGCGCAAAGCGCGGAAACTTTCACGTTTTATTAAATTATTAGAGAAATTAGAAGACGATTCATGTTATTACTCTCAATCCTTGTCTGAATTCATTTTCGCCCATCTCGCGCGAAGCGCGGAGGCTTTGACGTTTCAATAAATTATTACTCTTAATCCTTGTCTGAATTCTTTTTCGCCCCCTCCCGCGCAAAGCGCGGAAGCTTTCACGTTTTATTAAATTATTAGAGAAATTAGAAGACGATTCATGTTATTACTCTCAATCCTTGTCTGAATTCATTTTCACCCATCTCGCGCGAAGCGCGGAGGCTTTGACGTTTCAATAAATTATTACTCTTAATCCTTGTCTGAATTCTTTTTCGCCCCCTCCCGCGCAACGCCCCCTCCCGCGCAAAGCGCGGAAGCTCGACGTTTCATTAAATTATTAGAGAAAGAAGACGATTCATTGTACCGGTCCCGACTCTTGATCCTCGTCTGACTTCAGTTGCCCCCCCCCCTCCCGAAGTGCGGAAGCTTTGCCGTTTTATTAAATTATAAGAGAAAGAAGACGATTCGTCCACCGTTCTCTACTCTTAATCTTGTCTGAATTCAATTTCCATACTGGGCCCCTAAACGGTACATGTGCAGTGTTACATGATTTAAGTATGGAACTCCCGGCAGTGCTTAATTGTCACACTGCTTCTGGAAAGGATTTTTTTTTACTAATGTTACTGTTAGTGGCCACGGCCCCTGAGTGACTGTAAAAAAAACATATACTCTTCCTGGCTATTTGGGAATGCGTCAGTTTGCAACAGAAATAGAGAAACGCTCATTTTGTTGAAAATAATGTGATATCACGAACATTTATACATCACGGAATTGAAAATAAGTCATGGTTCAATTTTATTTGGGGGGGCTGGCGCCCCCCCTAGCTCCCCCACCAGTACGCCAGTGCTTTTAACCTATGTTGGTTAAGTCTAAGTCGTTGGCAAAAATTGTAACCCAGCATGGATTAAAAACAAAATTCCGACAGTAATGATAGCCCCCTTCCGGTTAAAGTTTAATCAATGTTGATTAAAGTACTGGTCACGTGACCCAACAGAACGATATCGAAGCGCGTAGCTAGCGATCGCTCGACATACAAATAAAGTACATGCAAAGCTACATGCAGTTTACGCGTGCGACAAAATTAACAATGGAGGTTGTCGCGAGGACGCTGAGGAAATGGGGGTTTGGACGGTCTTATCTCCGTGTTTTCAGGTAAGAAATTATTTTAATATTATCATCATCAATTCTAAGATTGTAAGGAAGAAGTGAGATAAGGTTCTTGCTCAAATCAAAAACGATTTGTGTCCCCTAGGCTGTACGTAGCTCCCGACGTAGCTCAACCAATAAGTAACATTTTACTTGCACCGTGCACCTGGCTAATAACGTAAGCACACACACACACTCATCAGTCTGCAAGAATCTTCAACCGTGAAGGAGGCAGACCCAATTAAAGGAGAAGTGTAGGCCTATTACGGATCACCTACCCAAAGTGCATGCATGAATAATAATCTTATTTTTTAAATCTAATTGTATCTAATTGTTTAAAACAATTAAATATAAAATAAGATGTCATCATAAAGTGAAACGTCTTCATGCATGCAATTTGGGTAGGTCATCCGTTACACTTACTGGCTGAGCTACAACCTACGGGCCGCGCCGGGACACAAAGCGTTTTTAATTTGAGCAAGAACCTTATTTCACTTCTTCCTTCCAATCTTAGCATTGATGATAATCATATTAAACAATTTCTTACCTGCAAACACGAGGATAAGACCTCCAAACACCCGTAAGTTTAACCAACAGGGGTTATAACTGTAACCAACAACCCACTAAAGTTTAACCAACATCGTGTGAATCAAAAAAGAATTAACCTACAATGGTTACAATTTTAACCAACGACCCAAGTAAGTTTAACCAACAACATGTGAATCAGCCCCAAACAAAGCATAAATAACCAACAAAAGATTAAAGTTTTAATCAACAAATGGTTAAAGTTTAATCAACACCATTTTAACCAACATTGAGCAATTTTTTTTAACCAATAATTGATTAAAATTTTTAATCAACCACAGGTTAAATTTTAATCAACAGGCTGTTGGTTAAAGTTTAACCAACGATTGTGTGATTCACCTGGTAATCCGTGGTTGATTAAAATTTTAACCAACTTGATTAAAAATTGTAATACTTGTTCTAACAGTGTATGCATATATATCATATGGAATTTTTACACATCATTTCACTTTGTACTCTCATGGCTTTTCATCGCCTGGACTCGCCATTCAAAACGTACAGACACAGACAAACAGGGTAGTGAGAGTGTTTATAACTTAAAGTTCAAACTTTAATAAAAGTGTAGAATAAATGATGGCGTTTGTTATTTTTTGATCTCTAATGAATCCAACATTGCACAACTTATATCACGCGGTACATCATTATTCAAATATTCTTCATGAATCTTTTGCAAAAGTTTACTAGGCTGACACATCTTTGCTGCCTATATTATGCCTTTACATATCACTTCTTTCTGCCAATTTCTTTGAATGTGATCATTGTGATGATGTATTGATCATTTAAATTCACCTATATTCATTAGAAACTTTTTATCTACAAAACAATAATTGCTGAATATGTGGATGTTTCTCAATAACATAATATCATGATAGAAAATCAAATTGTTAAAGATGCCATAAAATTTGTTCATGATATACCCTTCCTATAATGTCTTTTTGAATAGGTCTATAATGGCATGTTAACCATGTAAACTTATGATACATTTGGTGTCGAATATAAATCAACAAATAATATATAATGTAGTACATACAAATATTGATTATGAATGCTTAAAATGATGAGATACAATTTACAAATATAATTTCATACATGCATTACATTACGAACGCTAGCAACATGGTTAAACGAACGTGACGCTACGAATTCCTATTTCATCATCACAGTACTTGCATAAAAACATAAGTTAACGAAACCAACCTTTTCAGAAAAAGAAAATGCCTGATATAATATATATCACTTGACAAAATGGTTAATTGAATAATAGGAAAGCATCGATGTTAGAATTAGGAATGTACAGGTCTATATTTACTATACTATATATGAATTCTTTTTCTGTTTAAGGAATGACACATGAATAAATTTAAAACTGAATATTTGTTTATCATTCGTGTTTTGTTCTTCTTTTCTTGTCCTTGTTCTTTTTTAGAGGGGTGCTGAAGGTTAAAGACATTTGTACAGTATGTTTTGAATAAGAAATGAAATATTCAGGACGTTTTTATAAAACTCTTTCAATTCAACTCAAAGTAACATTTATTTTCTTCAATTTCTTTTATCATACCAACATATTACTCAAGTAGTCAATCTGTAGACATAATGATTAGCAATTTCACAGGGCATATTAACAGTGTTAACACAATGAAGAAGACGCAAAGGCTTGTGCGATTTTAATTTGTATGTGCAGCCTAAACCGCAAAGAAAGGAAATGGATTAAAGAAAACAAAAACCCACCCCTAAAAAAAAATTATAAAAAAAAAATATAAAAAAAATAAAACAAATTATGAAAAGGAAACGGAGGAAAGAATATCTATTGGCTACCTCCACGGAGTCTCACATTCATATCAATATTGGAATGATTTACAATTCCATAGGATGACAATGTTCTTGTCCTGTCGGTCAAATTCTGACTGCTGAAGGTCAGCCTCTGCTGGGACAGGTCAATGCTGGTTCTCGTCTTTATCTCTCGCTGGAGATCGTCTACAGTGGCGTTGGCTCTGGTGTTGATGGCGAGGGTCCTCCCGTTGATTTGTCGGACGAAGACCTGGATTTGGTTGCCGGCCTGGGCCCTCCTCTTGGCCTCGTCGACGTCCTCCATCAATGGTCTAGAATGAGTGTCAGGTGATCGATGAGGATGGGGAGGTTGGTGTCGTCTGTTCTGGGAGGGACGCGTCTGTGATACACCTGTTGGAATTATTAACGAAATTAGTCATGCTCTTTTCTTCTTTGTTTGTTTGTTTTATTCTTATAGTTTGTTTTGTTTCTGTTTTTGTTAAAATACGTCATAGCATATCATTGTACAGAGAGAGAGGAAAAATATAAAGAAAAAAACAGATAGATAGTAAAGTGAATGGTGACAGAGAGAGAGAGAGAGAGAGAGGGGGTGCAAATGAGGATTACATGAAAGTGCATAAACAACTTTTACTAGATTTCCTTTTGGAAACATCAAAATTTAATCATTGTCTTTAATTTCATATTTCATTAATCATTTCTAAATATCAATGAATGAAGCCAGGGTATGTTGTGTTCTAGCCTTTATTATGTTTTATACACAATTTCTTCATATTGAAATAAATAATTTGTAATGAGACAATAATCTGTCTATCATCATGCTCACCAATCAGGTCAAAGATAAATCGAAGGACTTACCACTAGTTTCACTGTCACCAGACCTGATCTCAGCCACGATGCTGTTGATGCGGTAAGCGACAGGGAGACCGTCGATTCCTTGGGCTGGTAGGTTGTGGACCTTCTGGCACTTGGAGCACTTGATACTGCCTGGTGTTGTTCGTGGCTGCATCTTCAGGCATTCTCGACAAAAGGAGTGCCCGCAAGGTAGATAGCGGGCGTCTCTCATCAAATTTAAGCAGAATACGCAGGAGAACGTTTCCTTGACTTGGAAACCATGTCTACCAAGGGACAGTTCTTCCCCTCTGCCGGTGCTCGTACTGCTTCTCCTGCTGCTTGTGGCGCTGCCGCCTCCGCCAAAGGTCTCGTTGATATCATCCACGAGGCTGTTGATGGCAAAGCAGCGCGGTAGACCTTCTGCTCCTCCGGAGGGTAGCTGAGTTGTCTTCTTGCATTCTGCACATTGGATGCTTCCTCGAGGGTAGGTAGCGTTAGCGGACCTAGTGAGACAACCCTTGCAGTAGGTATGTCCACAGGGTAGACTCCTGGTATCCTTGATTCTGCCCTGGCATATGCTGCACTTCAGCATTTCCTCAAAAGGGATTCTGTATCCGTTAGACATGTTTATGTTAAAGATTCCTGATGTATCAAAGAAAAATGAAGACTCTGGAATGTCTATGGAAATGTGAATTACGATTTGGCTCAAGACAAAGTTTGGTAGGTATCTTACTGAGAAGGTAGTCGTTGAACCAGTGAGCATTAGCTGCGCCCCGTCTCTATTTAAGTAGAGATGCAATTACTGTAACTCCCTTCTGCTCAGCTCAGCTTAGCTCAGCGCGCGCACAGTGGTGACATCATTGAGCATCCCCCGAAACCGGAAACCCCAAGATTCCAGGTACAGCTAACGCCAGGCTTTTCAGTGCTAATGTTCAACATCATTGCGTCATGTCTGCTCGGCTGCACCGGGCATTGTGCAATCCACTTGCGATGTTTACAAACACGACCATCAATTGCAACATGGTTCAAGCACATTTGTTAGATTTAACTGTTTGTTGCGGTTCGTGTTTCGGAAAATTCTTGAATTGAACAACAGAAAGAAGTAATCTTCTCTAGGTTGTTCATGTTCATGAGTTGAATTTCATAGCTGGTCATGCAATCATGCTCAGTTTCATTACACATGAAAGTAAATTATATCTTTATTTTCTAATAGTTTATGATGTTAAAAAACTACGAAGAATGAAATATAGCATAATGTATGTGGTATGGCAGTTTTATTCGACATTCGTCAATTTTGTCCACATCTGAAATAAAATTACCAAAAAAGAAAGAAAAGTGTTATAATTTTTTATCAATAGTTTCCAACAACGTTTGGATTATTTTCGCCCCCTGCATTCATCCCACATTGCGTACTAAAAAAAATAATTTGAAAAAAGCAGAGGACCCGTGAGACACGTCATACAGGCTGGCATAGCGTGCGTGTTTTTGAAGGGTTGGTTCGGTAAATATGGGGGTGGGGAGCAGCGCGGCAGAACCAGGTTAAATTTTAGGGAAGGGCATCTCCCCCCCCCCGTTCTCTCTCTCTCTCTCTCTCTCTGTCTTTCTCTTTATTTATTCCTAACCCTTTCCTTTTTTATTGTTACCCCCCCCCCCCCCCTCTCTCTCTCTCCCCTTTATCACTCATTGGTTTTTCTCATCTGTATTGAAATATTTATATATATTCATATATTATATGGAAATATTACACATCATTCACTTTGGGTATTGTACTCTCATGGTTTTTCATCGCCTGGACTCGCCATTCAAAACACGCAGACAAACACGAACAATCAAACAGAGGGTAGCGAGACTGTTTATAAATTAAAGTTAAAATTTTAATGAACCTGTAGAATAAAATGATTGCGTTTGTTACTTTTTGATGCCTAATAAATCCAACATTGCAAAACATATATAACGCGGTACATCATTATTCAATATTCTACGTGAATCTTTTGCAAAACGTTTTACTAGGTTGACACATCTTTGCTGCCTACATATTATGCCTTTACATATCACATCTTCCTACCGCATTTTTTTGTACCGTATTAGTCATTTAAATTCACCTTTATTCATTAGTACCTTTTATCTACGAAATAATATTTGCAGAATATGTAGATGTTTCCCAATGACAAAATATCATGAAAGAAAATCAAAATTTAAAAAGATGCAATGAAATTTGTTCATGATATACCTTTCTTATAATGTTTTTTTTTTAATGGGCCTATAATGGCATGTGAACCTATGATACATTTGGTGTCGAAAATGAGTTAACAAAAATATATAATGTTGTACATACAAATATAGATAATGAATGCTTACAATGATGAGATACACGAATGCTAGCAACATGGCTAAACATACGTGACGTTACGAATTCCTATTTTATCATCATAGTACTTGCATAAAAACATAATTTAAGAAGCCATCCTTTTCAGAATAAGAAAAATACCTGAAACCATATATCACTTGACAAAATGGTTGATCTAATTATAGGAAAATCATCGATGTTAGGATTAGGAATGTTCAGGTCTACATTTACTATATTATATTATGTGAACTTTTTTTTCTGTCTAAAGAATGACACATGAATAAATTTAAAACTAAATATTTTTTTTATCATTCGTGTTTTGTTCTTCTTTTCTTTTCTTGTCCTTGTTCTTTTTAGAGGGGTGCTGAAGGTTAAAGACATTTGTACAGTATGTTTTGAATAAGAAATGAAATATTCAGGACGTTTTTCATAACACTCTTTCAATTCAATTCAAAGTAACATTTATTTCTTCAATTTCTTTTACCATATCAACATATTAATCAAGTAGTAAATCTGTAGACATAATAATTAGCAATTTCACAGGGCATATTAACAGTGTTAACACAATGAAGAAGGCGCAAAGGCTTGTGCGATTTTAATTTGTATGTGCAGCCTAAACTGCAAAGAAAGGAAAAATGGGTTAAAGAAAACATAAAATCTACCCCCCCCCCCAAAAAAAAAAAAAAAAAAAAACGACAACAACAACAAACAAACAAACAAAAACAAACAAATATAAATAAATTTAAATTTAAAAAAATTATGAAAAGGAAATGGAGGAATGAATTTCTATTGGCTACCTCCACGGAGTCTCGCATTCATATCAATATTAGATAGATTTTCAATTCCATAGGATGACAATGTTCATTTTCTGTCGTCCAAATTCCGACCGCTGAAGGTCAGCATCTGCTGGGACTGGTCAATGCTGGTTCTCGTCTTGATCTCTCGTTGGAGATCACCTACAGTGGCGTTGGCTCTGGTGTTGATGGCGAGGGTCCTCCCTTTGATTTGTTTGACGAGGACCTGGATCTGGTTGCCGGCCTGGGCCCTCCTCTTGGCCTCGTCAACGTCCTCCATCAATGGTCTAGAATGAGTGTCAGGTGATCGATGAGGATGGGGAGGTTGATGTCGTCTGTTCTGGGAGGAACGCGTCCGTGATGATACACCTGTTGAAATTATTAACGAAATTAGTCATGCTCTTTTCTTCTTTGTTTGTTTGTTTTATTCTTATATTTTTTTGTTTTGTTTCTGTTTTTGTTAAAATACGTCATCGCATATCATTGTACAGAGAGAGGAAAACGAGAGAGAAATAGACAGATATACATAATAAAGTGAAGGATGACAGAGAGAAAGAGAGAGAGAGAGAGAGAGAGAGAAAGAGAGAGAGAGAGAGAGAGATGTGCAAATGAGAATGACATGAAAGTGCATAAACTACTTTTACTAGATTTCCTTTTTGGAAACATCAACATTTAACCACTGTCTTTAATTTCATATTTCATTAATCATTTCTAAATATCAATGAATGAAGCAAGGTTACGTTGTGTTCTAGCCTTTATTATGTATTATACACAATTTTTTCATATTGAAATAAATAGTTTGTAATGAGATAATAATCTGTCTATCATCATGCTCACCAATCAAGTCAAAGATAAATCGAAGGACTTACCACTAGTTTCACTGTCACCAGACCTGATCTCAGCCACGATGCTGTTGATGCGATAAGCGACAGGGAGACCGTCGATTCCTTGGGCTGGTAGGTTGTGGACCTTCTGGCACTTTGAGCACTTGATACCGCCTGGTGTTGTTCGTGGCTGCATCTTCAGGCATTCTCGACAAAAGGAGTGTCCGCAAGGTAGATAGCGGGCGTCTCTCATCAAATTTAAGCAGAATACGCAGGAGAACGTTTCCTTGACTTGGAAACCATGTCTACCAAGGGACAGTTCTTCCCCTCTGCCGGTGCTCGTACTGCTTCTCCTGCTGCTTGTGGCGCTGCCGCCTCCGCCAAAGGTCTCGTTGATATCATCCACGAGGCTGTTGATGGCAAAGCAGCGCGGTAGACCTTCTGCTCCTCCGGAGGGTAGCTGAGTTGTCTTCATGCATTCTGCACATTGGATGCTTCCTCGAGGGCGAGGGTAGGAAGCGAAAGTGGACCTAGTGAGACAACCCTTGCAGTAGGTATGTCCACAGGGTAGACTCCTGGTATTCTTGATTCTGCCCTGGCATATGCTGCACTTCAGCATTTCCTCAAAAGGGATTCTGTATCCGTTAGACATGTTTATGTTAAAGATTCCTGATGTATCAAAGAAAAATGAAATGTGAAATAGGATTTGGCTCAAGACAAAGTTTGGTAGGTATCTTACTGAGAAGGTAGTCGCTGAACCAGTGAGCATTAGTAGCGCCTCGTCTCTATTTGAGTAGAGATGCAATTGCTGTGACTCCTTCAGCTCAGCTCAGCGCGCGCACAATGATGACATCATCGAGCATTGAGGAATCCCTCGAAACCGGAAAGCCCAGGAATCCAGCTACAGCTAAAGGCCCGGTCACACAGCCTTTCGCGTCTGTATCGCGGGTAAAATTTCGCGATTTTTTTTTGCCCGCGGTTGCCCGTGGTGGAAAATGTGCAAAATTGGCTTACCAGCGGTTTACAAGTGGTATGCCCGCGGAACAGACGCCGGCGACTGTTCCGCGTCCTTACCGCGGGTGAAGCGCGGCGGTACCGCGGCCTACCACGTGTATAATAAAGCAGCCGAACCGGGCTGTAGAAATCATAACCGCTCCGTGCTTACACGCGGTACACACGCTAATGCACGTGATAACAGTGACGCGGTACAGACGCGGAACAAACGTGCTATGACCGTGCTCCACCCGCGATTACCCGCTAAAATTTCGCGTCCTACCGCGTGTAACCACGTCTTAACCGCGGCCGTAGCACGTCCTTGCACGTTCGTTCCGCGTCTGTACCGCGTCTTTACCGCGTGTGTACCACGTGTACCACGTGTACCGCCCGCGATTACCCGCGATCTAAATTTTTGGGCAGCCCAAAACTTTTTCGCGCGGCCAACCGCGTGTGAATTTCTTACCGCGTGTAACGACGGGTAAAGTACGGCTGTATCGCGTCTTTATCGCGACCTCAAAGCGTCCAACAGCGTCTGCTTCACGGGCAGAAATTTTTGGCCGTGATTCGGCCGCGATACGCCCGTGGAGGGCTGTGTGACCGGGCCTTAACGCCAGGCTTTTCAGTGCTAATGTTCGACATTATTGCATCGTGTCTGCTCGGCTGCACCGGGAATTGCGCAATCCACTTGCGATGTTCAAAAACACGACTATCAATTGCAACATGGTTTTGCACATTTTTAGATTGAACTATTTGTTGCGGTTTGTGTTTCAGGAAATTCTTTATTTGAACAATAGAAAGAAGTAATCTTCTCTAGATTGTTCATGTTCATGAGTTGAATTTCATAGCTGGTAATGCAATCATGCTCAGTTTCGTTACACACGAAAGACAATTTAATTTTTTGTTTTCTGTATAGTTTATGATGTAAATAATTACGAAGTAGGAAATATGGCATACAAAATATTCGACATTCGTTCGTATCTTATCTGTATTTTGTTTGACTTAACATCCTTGCTTTTAATTCTTTTCTACTCACATTCTTACACTTGCCATTTTGTCCACATCTGAAATAAAATTACCAAGAATAAAAACAAGACTCACTGATGCAAAATAGAAAGTAGAACTCAAAAGAGCAATAGGCTTACACAAATCAATATTAAAAAAGAAAATTCATTTGTATATATATTTTATTAATACTTTCTAAAAACGTTTGAATTATTTTCAAACTTTACCGTGCTCAGCTCTAGGTTTGGTTTGATTTGGTAAATAAGGAGGGGAGGGGGGAAGCAGCGCGGCAGAACCTGGTGATATTTCAGGGAAAGGCATCTACCCCCCCCTCTCTCTCTCCCTCTATCTCTCTCTCTTTCTCTTTCTTTTTTCTCTCTTTTTCTTTCTTTATTCCTTCCCCTTTCCTTTTATGAATTTTACCCCCTCTCTCTTTCTCTCTCTCTCCCTTTATCGCTCATTGGTTTTTTCTCATCTGTATTGAAATATTTATACATATTGCTAGGAAACGTGGACATATTACACATCATTCACTTTGGGTATTGTACTCTCATGGTTTTTCATCGCCTGGACTCGCCATTCAAAACACGCAGACAAACACAATCAATCAAACAGAGGGTAGCAAGACTGTTTGTAAATTAAGGTTAAAATTTTAATGAAAGTGTAGAATAAATGATTTCGCTTGTTACTTTTTAATGTCTATAATAATTCCAACCTAGCAAAACAGATATAACGCGGTACATCATTATGCAATACTCTACATGAATCTTTTGCAAAATTTTACTAGGTTGACACAACTTTGCTGCCTACATATTATGTCTTTACATATCACATCTTCCTGCCGTATTTCTTTGTATGTGGTGCTGTATTGATCTTTTAAATTCACCTATATTCATTAGTACCTTTTATACGATATAATAATTGCTGAATATGTGGTTCTTTCCCAATGACATAATATCATGAAAGAAAATCAACTTCATAAAGATGCAATGATATTTGTTCGTTATATACCTTTCTTATAATTGTTTTAATGGGCCTATAATGGCATGTGAACCATGTGAACTTATGATACATTTTGGTGTCGAATATGAGTTAACAAAAATATATAATGTAGTACATACAAATATAGATTATGAATGCTTAAAATGATGAGATATAATTTACAAATATATTTCCATACATGTTCAAACGTGACGCTACGTATTCCTATTTCATCATCATAGTACTTGCATAAAAACATGAATTAACGAAGCAAACCTTTTCAGAAAAAGCAAAATGCCTGAAACCATATATCACTTGACAAAATGGTTGATCTAATTATACTAGGTAAGTCATCGATGTTAGGATTAGGAATGTACAGGTCTACATTTACTAAATTATATATGATTTTTTTTTTCTGTCTAGAGAATGACACGTTAATAAATATAACAGAACATATTTTCTATCGTTCGTGTTTTTTTTGTTTTGTTTTGTTTTTTTTTTTTTTGGGGGGGGTGGGGTGCTGCTGAAGTTAAGCTCAAAGGCAACAATCATGACATATATACATGTGTTTTGAATTAGAAATGAATAGTTCAAGATGTTTTCATAAAAATCTTTCAATTCACTTCAATTCAAAGTATTAATAAAAAAAAAATCAATTTAATTTATCATATCATCAACAAATTCAAATAATGAATCTGTACATACATAATGATTAGCCAAACCACAGGGCATATTTTAATTGTTTATAGCCTAAGCCGCAAAGAAAGTAAAAATGGGTTAAAGAAAACAAAAACCTACCCCGCCCCAAAAAACAAAAAAAAAACGACAACAACAACAACAAACAAACAAACCAACAAACATAAATAATTTAAATTAAAAAAAATTATGAAAAGGAAATGGAGGAATGAATTTCTATAGGCTACCTCCACGGAGTCTCGCATTCATATCAATACTAGATAGATTTACAATTCCATAGGATGACAATGTTCTTTTTCTGTCGTCCAAATTCCGACCGCTGAAGGTCAGCATCTGCTGGGACTGGTCAATGCTGGTTCTCGTCTTGATCTCTCGCTGGAGATCGCCTACGGTGGCGTTGGCTCTGGTGTTGATGGCGAGGGTCTTCCCGTTGATTTGTTTGACGAACACCTGGATCTGGTTGCCGGCCTGGGCCCTCCTCTTGGCCTCGTCGACGTCCTCCATCAATGGTCTAGAATGTGTGTCAGGTGATCGATGAGGATGGGGAGGTTGGTGTCGTCTGTTCTGGGAGGAACGCGTCTGCGATTCATCTGTTGAAATAATTGAAATCATTAAAGAAATCAGTCATGCTCTTTTCTTCTTCGTTTGTTTGTTTTATTATATTATATTGTTTTGTTTCTGTTCTTGTTATAATATACACAACTGTACCATGGCATATCATTGTACAGGGAGAGAGGCAAAAGATAGAGGAATAGACAGAAAGATGATAGAGTGAAAGAGTGAAAGAGCGAGAGATGACAGAGAGTGAGAGAGACAGAGAGACAGAGATGATTACATGAGGATAACATGAAAGTGCAAAAACAATATGAAGCATATACAATTATTACTAGATTTCCTTTTGGAAACATCAACATTTAAAGAATGTCTTTAATAAGACTTTAATTTTATATATATATATATATATTTTTTTAATCTTTAATTTGTTACATCATTTCCAAATATCAATGAATGTGGCCAGGGTTGTAATTATGAGCACTAGCCTTTATTATGTATTATACCAAACTTCTTCATATTGAAATTAATACTTTGAAATGAGAAAATAATCTGTCAATCATCATGCTCTTTAATGGAGTCCAAGATAAATCAAAGGACTTACCACTAGTTTCACTGTCATTAGACTTGATCTCGGCCACGATGCTGTTGATGCGGTAAGCGATAGGGAGACCGACGATTCCTTGGGTTGGTAGGTTGTGGTCCTTCAGGCACTTGATACATTTGATACCTGGTGTTGTTCGTGGCTGCATCGTCAGGCACTCTTGACAAAAGGAGTGTCCGCAAGGTAGATAGCGGGCGTCTCTCATTAGAGTTAAGCAGAAAGAGCAGGTGAACGTTTCCCGAGCTTGGAAACCATGTCTGCCAAGGGACAGTTCTTCCCCTCTGCCGGAGCTCGTACTGCTTCTCCTGCTGCTAGTGGCGCTGCCGCCAAAGGTCTCGTTGATATCATCCACGAGGCTGTTGATGGCAAAGCAGCGCGGGAGAGCTTCTGCTCCTCCGAAGGGTAGCTGATATCTAGTCTTGCATTCTGCACATTGGATGCCTCCGGGAGGGTAGGTAGCGTTAGCGGACCTAGTGAGACAATCCTTGCAATAGGTATGTCCACAGGGTAGACTCCTGGCATCCTTGATCCTGCCCTGGCATATGCTGCACTTCAGCATTTCCTCATAAGGGATGATGTATCCGTTAGACATCTTTTTATTAATGATTCCTGATGTATCAGAGCAAAATGAAGACTCTGGAATGTCTATGAAAATGTGAATTACGATTTGGCTCAAGACAAAGTTTGGTAGGTAGCTTACTGAGAAGGTAGTCGTTGCACCAGTGAGCATTAGCTGCGCCCCGTCTCTATTTAAGTAGAGATGCAATTGCTGTGACTCCTTCAGCTCAGCTCAGCGCGCGCACAGTGATGACATCATCGAGCATTGGGGAATCCCCCCAAACCGGAAAAACCCCATGATTCCAGCTACAGCTAACGCCAGGCTCTTCAGTGCTAAATGTTCAACATTATTGCATCGTGTCTGCTCGGCTGCACCGGGAATTGTGCAATCCACTTGCGATGTTTATAAACACGACTATCAATTGCAACATGGTTCAATTTTTTTTTATAGATTTAACTGTTTGTTGCGGTTCGTGCTTCGGAAAATTCTTTATTTGAACAATGTATGAGGCTACATTAAATATGGGGAGGGAGGTGGTTTTAACTGTTTTAAGGCGTCTTTTTTTAACTTTCCTTTCTCCCTCCTTTCTCTCTCTTTTTCTTTAATTTTCTTTAATTTTCACCTCACAATTGTAGAGGGGGCATATGCCCCCCCCCCCCCCGCCCTCGTGCCATCTGTATTCACCCCGCATTGCGTACTAAAGAAATTAATTTGACACAAAGCAAAGGGCTGTGAGACACGTCATACAGGTTAGCATATCGTGCATGTTGTGATGGGTTGGTTCAGTAAATATCGGGTGGGGTCTCTCTCTCAATCTCTCTCTCTCTCTCTCTCTCTCTTTACCTCTCTTTCTCTATATTTTATTAAGTTATTCGATCAAATGAGGAGGCTATGCTCCCTCCATTACTGTTCATGTTTCTAAGTTTCATATTTCCAATTTTGAATTTCATGTATTTTTGCGTTTGATTTTTCTAAATCATCAGTCTAAATTGCCGACAGATAAAAGTCCTGCTTAGCATGGTATTACATGTTCCTTGCAGAAATAAGACATGCCATTTGGATATGGTGCTGACCTCGATAAACATGTCCTACATTTTTTGAACATGAACTGCGAAAGAAGATATTTTTAAACTGAAAACAAAACAGAATTATCAAGGATAAAAACAACACTTTCTAGATCTTTCGAATGTCGTAAGCTGAACATTGTCCAAATACAGTTCGAGATCGCCTTGCGCAATGACTTAAATAGTCTATTCAATTAAGTCCTTGTATTGCACATATTATAGTGATAGGAAGTGCCGCTCTTTTAAATACGTGTCATCGTGTCATCGGTCATCACTGCCAGATTTGTTTCAATTTACCCTATGAATTATGGGAAGGCCGACCTTGATCATAGCATAACCCTGATGTAGGAGAGCAGAAAGTATGATAATAATTGATGTTTCTGTATACTCTTCCGGAGGGAAGGATAAACATTTTGCATAGATTTACGTTGATAGGCTTTCATTTCCCCTACTCATCTATCTTCATCTCACCCTCTTTCTATCAGCGTCCCCTCTCTCGTTCTCTCTCTCTCCTTCTCTCTCCATTTCTCCCTCTTTCTCCTAATTCTCTCTCCCATTCTCTCCCCCTCTCTCTCTATCTCATTCTCTCTCTCTCCATTTCTCCCTCTCCATTCCTAATTCTCTTTCTCTTTCTCTCACTATCTCTCCTTTTCTCTCTCCGTCTCTCATTCTCTCTCTCTCTCTCTCTTTCTCTTTTTATTCATATCTAAAAACCATTATCTGTGATTTCCTCTCACAATATCGCTCTTTATTGGCAAGGTAGTATAATATGAGCTGTTACAGGGACTATCCTGTAATCCTGGGTTTTTCCGCATTTTGGGGGATTCCCCAAATGCTAGATTTAAAATGTCACAAATGTGCGCGCGCTGAGCCGAGCGTAAGGGAATCACAGCAATTGCATCCTTACTTAAATAGAGACGCGGCGCTGCTAATGCTCACTTACAACGAATACCTGCTCAGTATAAAGCTACCTACCAAACTTTGTCTTGAGCCAAATTATATTTCACAGTTTGCATAGATATTCCAAAGTCTTCATTTTGCTTTGATACTGATACATTAGGAATCATTTCTAACGATGTCTAACGGATACAGAATCCCTTTTGAGGCAATGCTGAAGTGCAGCGTATGCCAGGGCAGGATCAAGGATGCCAGGAGTCTACCCTGTGGACATACCTTCTGCAGTGATTGTCTCACTAGGTCCGCTAACGCTACCTACCCTCCCGGAGGCATCCAATGTGCAGAATGCAAGAAGACATCTCAGCTACCCTACGGAGGAGCAGAAGGTCTCCCGCGCTGCTTCGCCATCAACAGCCTATTGGATGATATCAACGAGACCTTTGGCAAAGGCGACAGTGCCACCATTGGCAGACATGGTTTCCAAGTCAAGGAAACGTTCTCCTGCGCATTCTGCTTAAATCTGATGAGAGACGCCCGCTATTTACCTTGCGGACACTCCTTTTGTCGAGAATGCCTGACGATGCAGCCACGAACAACACCCGGTATCAAATGCTCCAAGTGCCTGAAGGACCACAACCTACCAGCCCGAGGAATCGACGGTCTCCCTGTCGCTTACCGCATTAACAGCATCGTGGCCGAGATCAAGTCTGGTGAAAGTGAAACAAGTAGTAAGTCCTTCGATTTATCTTTCACGAGCATGATGATGGACAGATTATATTGTCTCATTTCAAAGTATTTATTTTAATATGAAGTCATTTATAACACATATGGCCCGAACTCAAAATTATAACCAATGGCTAGCTCTTTCATTGATATTTAGAATGATGTACAAATTCAAGACCACAAAGATTAATGATTAATGAAATATGAAATTAAAGTCTTATAAAAGTGGTTAAATTTTGATGTTTTCAAAAGATAAACTAGTAATAGTAATGCTTCATGTTTTTTTTTTAATCCTAATTTACACATCTCTCGGTCTCTCTCGCTCTTTCACTCTATTATCTATCTATCTAGACCTATCTATCCCTCTATCTGTTTCCTCTCTCTCTGTATTATATTATTATATAATGTATTATAACAAAAACAGAAACAAAACAAAATAATAGAATAAAAAGAAGAAAAGAAGAAAAGAGCATGACTGATTTCGTAAATAATTTCAATTATTTCAACAGATGAATCCCAGGCGAGTTCATCCCAGAACAGACGACATCAACCTCCCCATCCTCATCGATCACCAGACACAAACTCCAGGTCGTTGATGGAGGACGTCGACGAGGCCAAGAGGAGGGCACAGGCCGATTACCAGATCCAGGTCTTAGTACGACAAATCAACGGGAGGACCCTCACCGTCGACACCAGTGCCAACGCTACCGTTGGCGATCTCCAGCGAGAGATCAAGACGAGAACCAGCATTGACCAGTCCCAGCAGAGACTGACCTTCAGTGGTCGGATTTTGGACGACAAAACAAGGGCATTGTCATCCTATGGTATCGTAAATCTATCTAATATTGATATGAATGCGAGGCTCCGTGGAGGTAGCCAATAGATAATATTTCCTCCAATTCCTTTCCATTATATTTTATTGTTATCAAATATTTTTGTTTATTGTTATAAATCTTATAATATGTATTATTATTATTATCATTATTATTATTATTATTATTATTATTTATTTATTTTGTTTGGGGGGGGGGGGGGCGGGGGAGGATGGTCTTTTGTTTTCTTTAATTCATTTTCCCCCGCTCTTTGCGGTTTAAGCTACACATGGAAAGCAACATTGCACAAGCTTTTATGATAACACTGTTAATATGCCCTGTGAAATTGCTAATCATTATGTATGTACAGATTCATTACTTGAATATTTTGTTGATATAATGAAAGAAATTGAAGAAAATAAATGTTACATTGAACTGAATTGAATTGAAAGAGAAACATCTTGAACAATTCATTTTTCATTAAAAACATATGTATATATGTAATGATGTTTGTCTTTGAGCTTAACTTCAGCAGCCCCCCCCCCCCCCTTAACAAAAAAGAACGATAACAAATATTTTGTGTTATATTTATTCATGTGTCATTCTTCTTTAGACAGAAAAAAAAATCATAGTATAGTAAATGTAGACCCTGTACATTCCTAATCCTAATATCGATGCTTTTCCAATAATAAGATTAATCTTTTGTCAAGTGATATATGGTTTCAGGCATTTTTCTTTTTCTGAAAAGGTTGGCTTTGTGAATTTATGTTTTTATGCAAGTACTATGATGATGAAATAGGAATTCATAACGTCACGTTTGTTTAGACATGTTGCTACCATTCGTAATGTTATGTATATATGAAATTATATTTTTAAATTATATGTTATCACCTTAAACATTCACAATCTATATTTGTATGTACTACATTCTATATTTTTGTTGATTTATATTTGACACCAATGCATCATAAGTTCACATGGTTCACATGCCATTATAGGCCTATAAAAAACATTATAGGAAGGGTATATCATGAAAAAATGTCATTACGTCTTTATGAATTTCGATTTTCATCCACGTATTCAGCAACTATTATTTCGTAGATAAAAGGTATTATATGTTGCGGTTTATAAATATTGTTATTATTATTATTACTATTATATCCTGTATCAAAAGTTTTTTCATTGGTTGAGAGCTCTTCACGTGACCAGAAATATTTCAACAATTTTAAGGTTGCTCTGGAAAAGTACTATTTGGGATTACTAATTAGGAGTAGAAATTTTGTTTGAAAATGATTTTGTTGTTGTTGATTTTATCAAAATTAAATTGTAAAATGTTAAAACGTTTTTTTGTTGTTTTAGTTTTGATAATTAAAAAAAAAATAAAAAAATAATGTAATTCTTTTCGAGGTACTGGTTAAAACTAAATTTTAACTTAGTTCTATAAAAAAGAGAAAAAAAATATATATATATTAGGGATTTTTGTTTTGCTTTTATCATTGGAATTTTTGTTGAAGGATATAAAACAAATATACCTGCCTTCTTTTCGAGGTACTGCTTAAAACTATGGGCCTCTGTGACTCCAATAGTACTATTTGCTCCGGGGTGCCCCTCAGCAAATTAATTTTATAGTACTATTGGAGTCACCTCTTTCCAATAGTTTTTAACCAGAACCTCCCAAGACAGTGATTTTGTATACTATTGAATATAGGTGAATTTAAATGATCAATACAACATTACATACAAAGAATTGGCAGAAAGATGTGATATGTAAAGGCATATGTAGGCAGCAAAGATGTGTCAGCCTAGTAACATTTTGCACAAGTTTCATGTAGAATATTTGAATAATGATGTACCGTGTGATATAAGTTGTGCAATTTTGAATTCATTATAGATATTTTTTTTTAAATGACATTGATTTATTCTATACTTTCATTAAAATTTAACCTTAATTTATAAACAGTCTTGCTACCCGCTGTTTGTTTGTTTGTGTTTGTCTGCGTTTTTTGAATAGCGAGTCCAGGGAATGAAAAACCATGAGAGTACAATACCCAAAGTGAATGATATGTAATATTTCCCCAATTTCCTAGCAAAAAGCTTAAAATAGGAAACAAATTTAGTGACGTCAATGAAAAATATATGTCATCGAGGGAGATATTGGATGTGGAAATATGGAGATGAGAAAGGCCAATGAGCGATAGAGGGAGGGAGAGAGAGAAAGAGAGAGAGAGAGAAA